>CAEGAE010064922.1:0-71167 GCA_903067095.1 Girardinus metallicus | reverse complement strand
GGAGAGCGCGCGGCGCGGGCGGGGGGGTGTGGGCGTGATGTGGTGTTGTTGGGTGGGGGGGGGGGGGGGGGGGGGGGGGGGGGGGGGGGGGGGGGGGGGAGTGCTTTGTGAGGCGGAAGCTGGGAAGCTTTGAAATGGGCATGTTTTTTTTATGAGGGAATAACAAAAAAAAAAATTATTTCACATAATACGACCCCTTTAACTTCCAATAAACAAGCTGATATGCAACGGATAAGTGTATGTGTACAAACTGCTTTTTACTAAGTAAGTAAGAAGAGATGAAGCAAGGGTATGAGTTAGTTATTTGGAATCATCAGTTGTATTTTCTAGATGACCTTTTTCTATGGTCAATGTCTGATGTTAAAATTAGTTTGATGATCTGAGAAATATCAGTAGGACAAAAAAGAAAAAGTAAATACCTACTGCACTGTAGGTATTTACTTTATACTGCATATTTTTCTGCCTACAGCATGAAAAGTACCAGAACAAAAGAAGCTAGACCAGGCCCGTCACAATGAACTTTGCTGGACTATAAGTTGTCACAGCAATTATTGCGGTGAACGGTAACATTGTTGCTTTGAGACGATATTCGAGTAATATGTTGACAGTGGCATGAGAATGTAAGTTCCCCGTCTCAAAGACCAGTAAACTTTGATTTTGAAAAGTTAACTCTGGAACTGGAAGACATTTTAAATAAAACACAAAATCAATAAATTAAACAGAAATAAAAATGGATTGTGACGAAAACAAAATTGCCCTTCAGAGAATATTAATCATTCGAATCGATATTGAGTTTATTTTATCATATAATTAATTGCTTATTGCAACAGGCTCAACCTGGATTGCTAACAACATGTAGGACAGTCAGGCAAAACCAAAACAGTAATATAAACAGTTTTATTTACATGTTTTGAATTTTAGCTGTCAAATCCTCAGAGCCCTATTGATAATTGATAGAAACTCCCTCAGGTGTACTCCATTAATCCGTGGTTACATTAACATGGATGATCCAAAGCCCTTAAACAGAACTCAGCAGGACCTCTGCTGTCATTTCATGAACACTCAGAACAAGAGAAGACGTTTAGTTCAAGGAACAAGGACGCAACAGGATTGATTAGAAAGTAAAGAAAACTGAGTCTCCCTTATCAAACTGTCAAGGTGAAATTGCAAACGGATTATTTTAGAGTAGTTTACCCCCGACCGTGGTCCTCAAAGCACACTGCCCTGCATGCTTTAGCTGTTTCCCTGCTTTAAAACGCCTGATTCAAATGATCGCACTTCAGCGAAAGCCTCTTAATCGTCCATCGCCTGAAATCAGTTGTGCTGAAGCAGGAAAGCATCTATAACACCCAGGGCGCTGCGCCTGGAGGACCAGGGTTGAAAAACACTGCTGGAGAGCAGCTTCAATGGCCGGTGAACAAAAGCTAAGGGCTAAATCCTAAAGTATGATCCATTAAACCGCATATAAGTCATGGTGATTAATAATATCACGGAGAACTTCCACATTTTATTTCCTCGTTGTACATTTTTACATTTTCAGACTCCTCAACTTTAAGTGGTAAACTGATTTATTTTATTTAATTTTTTTACATACAAGGCAAATTTGAGTGTTGACATCAAGGCTCCTGTGAGATTTAGTTACTATGGGCACACACAGAGTCGAAGGGTAATGATTAGCAGATGAAAAAAAGAATATTTCTGCAATTTCACCAGAGGGGTGGTGTTTTGATGATTCCTGCTTCCAGCTGTTCTTCTACTGCAGCTTACCAAATTGCAGACGCAAACTCCACAAGAAACTCTCCAAAGAAACAGAGATGTTGGTGTTTCTGCACATGGAACAGTGAGGCTATTTCATTATTTAGCTTCGCCCCCTCCCCCAACAACATGCACCTTTGTACTCAGTAGTATAACTTACTATTGGAATGTTAATGTTGCAGCCTTTAAAAAAAGTCAATTATTGTTTGACTTTTTTTGTTTTTTGAATTAGTATGGGAGTGCTGGAAAAGTCATCTTGCTTTCTTTGCTTCTTTACGTTAGAAAAAAGCTGTTGGAGAACAGATAATCATAGGAATACTTTGTATTTTCGGCCTTGAAACGTACAAAACTGAAGAAAATCTAAATAATATGATAACTTTAGATGTTTTCACCCTTTCTGTTTTCAGAAAACTAAACTATTTTTCTAAGATTGCTGTCACCGTCCCAAAAATGTGCATATTCATTTTATTATCGTTTCATTTTTAAACAAATTTTTTAATTTAAACAATTTGCACCAATAAACTCGTTAAAGCATAAGTTTTCTTTTTCCAGACAAGTTGAAAATTGTGGGGAAAAGTATGAGCATTGTTCTTAGCAATTTTAAGAAAATATATGAAAATCCTGAGTCAATATGAAATACTGACTTTTATAAATGATTTGGATCTGGGAACAAATTAACGTCATGGCACTTATGCGATTGTGTAGTTTCAAACAATCAGAAGGACAAAAAGACAAAAATTAATTCAGTTCATTCAAGACAAAGCAGTTAAAAAATAAAAGTATGGAGAATTGAAATACTTTAGCTACAATTAAATCTGACTCATGGGATAAGTTTAGGATATTTGTCAAAATAAACTAAACTGTCTCTTTCTGATCCTATTTTACATGTTAAGTATAATTTCTTAGGCTTATTAAATGTGTAAAATATGACAGTTTTGTAAGAACAACTTTTATCAGATCATCTGAATCACTGGTTAAAGCTAAATCATCATGGCACATTTCCTAAATCAGAATTAAGCGTGTAAATCATGTGACCACCACAATCTACAGATTTGCTCCCATAATTAATTGATCAACTCACTGGTATAAAAATGGGTTGCGCAATAAGCTCTCTGCTGAAGTAAATCATTTTCTCTGCTTAAGCCAACATTCCCACTCGAAACCATCTAACACGACTGCAGAAAAGGAAGCCAACTTAATTTTTCACCCGATTGCTTTGTATTTTTGTCAAATTATCCCGTGTCGTCACTAGCTTTAGGAAGTTGCATCTCTTTCGGAGTTTGGTAGATTGAATTGCGCCGACACATTGCATCAAACTAATGCGTCCCGCTTGGCCATATTTCACCACTCGAATTTGCAGATGAGTGTGGAAAGAAGTAAAGTGCTCTCTGTCTGTCTGCCCGGTGGGCTATTTGCTGGATGGTGGTGCCAGAAAATGTCAAATAAAGAGGTTCTAGAGAGCATTCTGAAAGCCCAGTGGAGACAGATGGAGGACATTTAGACAAGCACTCCTCGTATCATCGCCGAAAACACGGGAGGTGCATTTTACGCCCGTCATCAGAAACAGTATAAATTACTCATAAGCCCAAAAGAAAGGGCTATTACAATACGAGAGAGAAAGTGGTTTGAATAGTGCCTGCATTAAGCGCCGTCTTTCAAAGTACCCTGATATTACCCTGAAGGAGACGAGCAAATTTACACTTTCAGACTTTGGTGCTTGATGCATTACTCATGGGCTTAAAGTATGATGAAAATAATCACAATCATTCACTTACAGGGTTGTACGTGGTAGGACATGGAAAAAATAAAAAAAATTATAATCTGGTCTTTGTCAGGTTCTCAAAGTATTTTAACCGAACCTCAAGTACACAAAACAGAGAAAAGGTTCCAAACTATCCTAAATAAGTTAGCAAACAGGTCTAAAATGTAAATGCATTTCCCCCTTGTCAGAAAGGTTCCCCATTGTAGGATAATAAAGGACACTTCTCCTCTATTCTAAAGCCTATGTGTGGACAGTAGCAGCTGATCAAATGCACTATAACTGATCAAGGTTTTGGAAGTTTTCTGGTCTCAAGCACCCCCTTTTGTTTTAACACATTACCAATATGGAAAGAGATCTACAATGACTACTGAAGGGATTACCCGTTACCATTCAGTCCGGAAGGGCTAAAAAGCCATTTCCAAACAATTTGAATTTCTTGACTCTTGTGTTACACACAGAGGCTGTGTGACTGTACACGTCAGGCAAAGTGAATAAGTTGACCTTTCCACGCTAAAGCCAGAACGTACAGAGCTCTTTTTGTCAGAGCTGGAAAATGGAAAAAAATCTAAAAATGTAGCTTTTCTGATGAATAACGTTATCTCCTTTTTTCTTTGAGGAGATTATCGTTTTCACTTGCCTGTAGAATAAATTGTACCCTGTGAAGTGAAGTGGACAGATGTAAGGTGATATGATGGTTTGGACAAAGTTTGCTACAAAACTTAGAGTGCGTTCACACCAGTCCTGTTTGGTCCACTTGAATGGAACTCTGGTCCTTTTGCCAAGAAAGTCCAATTTGTCTGGGGAGCTCTGATGCATGTTAGAATAAACAAACTCTAGTCCACCTAAAAACTTCGGCCTCAGTTCGGTTGACTTGAACTTCGGCGAGGTTCAAATGCATTTGTTTGCAAGCAGACTGGAGACCGTAGCGCAGGGGATTCTGGGTCAATAAAAATGAAACAAACGTCTCACGCTAGCATGAGAAAAAGTTTGTAGTCTTTTACCAAAGACAAAAAAGAAATCCTACAACTGCAAAAATCTGACGCTATTCCATTTCAGGTTACATTTTGTGAAGGAGGAAGTTGCGCTCATGTCTTCTTCTGAGGTTTTTTGTGTCGTTTCCCTCAGTAGTTTTTGGTGCAGTGCCACAGCAGGTGAGGTGGTGAACAGGTTTTTCAATTTGTTTAGTTCATTTGACTCAGTGCAGAGTGAAAGTAAATCACATCAGCTGAAAATGTAACAAATATTGTAGGTTTGGTACCCAATCGTACAGAATCTACCAGAATATGAGGTGTGAAAGCATCCTAAGAGCTTGGTAGAGGACAACTACTCAAGTTTGAAGTGATGACCCAGTCTTCACTATTAATTTGCTGAGCACTTTTTTTTGTTTTTCTGACATGAACTGCATCTCCTATTGATAACTTTATGCGAAACACCACAGCATAACGCCATAGGGCTTGCTCATACCATAAAGGATGTTTCTATAACAACAGAGGATATGTACTCAGCACTAGGGCATTGGCCTGAATGTTTTGTCTAATCTTTACATCTAAAGACTGACTAGAAAAAAAAGCAAACTACGTACTAATCTTAAAGGGAGTTGAGCTTAAATTATATGTAGCAGTAAATTAGTCCTTTCAAGTCGTCTCTCGCTGTGGAGCCCAGCCTGATTAGCATTATGGAGGTAAATCGGGGGAGTGCCACAGTCATTACGAAGGCCTTTGATATTGATACACTAATTCAGCTGCAAGTTACATTAGTGCTTAAAATAATGCTTCAACAATGCATGACTTTCCACTAACAAAATCATTCTGCCTGTAAAGTCATCTTTAGAGTGTAACCATCTAGCCAGTTTTTCTGATCTCCTTCACTCCAGGGATTAGCTGCGATGGAAAATTTGCTGCTGGCAACGCATGTGTATGTCTTTACTTTGATGACAGAAATGTCTTTCATCTGGTCTGTGCAGATCATATTTAGTCAAGGAGCGATGAATTATCAACCACTCATAGTAAGGACATTAGTATTGATCTGTAAGGAGCTATGATATTTTGGAAGTTCTTAGAATGCCTTAATTTAGCAAGTACTTTAAGAACCAACTCCTTCTTCAACGGGTTAATATAGCTTGACATTTGCGGAGCTCCAGAGGGCATCCTTCCCTCTTAACCTCCCAGGGGCTTACAGGTGAGATTATAATGTGGTCTCCTTGGTTTAGACCCTCTGAGTTTTAGTTTGTCATTAAAGACTCTTTGTATGGAAGAGGCAGAAACTACAAAAAGAAAAAAAAAAAAGAAAGATTTGCTCATATTAGAAAAATAGACTGTCTGGCATAAGATGGCTGAGACTCCAGTAGGTAACATTTTGTTTTGCATATTTGTTAAAACGTCTCTCTGATCCTACTGTCATCTGCAGAAATACACCCGTCGGGTAGAACCAGTCCACCAGAGCCAGGAAGAGGTTCTTTAGCGCTGTCAGTTACCCTTGTGTACATGTTTTTCACACTTTCTCCCTTGCTGTATACCTTCCACACGTAGCTCCTCCAGATTAGCCAGAAGCAATTAGCAAACACCTGGTGGAGCTGCGCATCTGCTGAGCTCATTACAGGAGCTGCTCCTCAGTGAAAAACGTTGTTAAAAGGTTAATAGAAAAGTGATGCTCGGATGACTTCCTGAAAGCGGAGATTCAGAAAGAGCAGGAGTTTTTAAAGAGATTTCAAAAATCGGCAAAGAATATCAGTCGAAAAATCCTCCAGAGTTCTGCAGCTGGGGCAGTAATTGGTGTAAAAGAAGACAGACGATAGGCCAAAGGAGACCCCGTCTCTGTTGTTCAGGATCTTTGAACTGAACACTCTGGAAGTGGACAGAGAGAGAGAGAGGAAGTAAAATAGACGGTCACTAATGGAATTGTTGGTGAGCGGAAGAGATGAAGCGTACAGGTGCTGTGGGTGGAGAGCAGGGCATGCGTGGTCTGGAAGTGAGTAATAAAGACAACGTTGGGAAGAGTTGGGGGAAGCGGTGAAGGTCAAGTATTGAGACAGAGTGGTAGCTCTGGGTCTGCCTTTTCATAAGCATGGTTTTAATGAACTCATGGTCTGCCAAGAGGGGCCGGACGTGTGCAGAAGCCATGACAGCAAAGACGTCCGCTGAGAAATTACTGACATGAAGTAAACTAAGTACCAGGAGAGGTTACCTCAAAACAGAGTAAATGATGCATATTTTGGACTTCGAAGACTGCATTAGTACAGCTATAATGGAAATGTGGATTTAAATTTGATTAGTGTCAACATAGGATTGTGTGTAACCATGTTTTTTGGGGGGTTTTTTTATTAAGGAGCATATGACCTTTTGGAGCTGGAATAATCAAGTTTTATCCTGGTGCCACGTTACCTTTTTCACATTTTCAGTGGATTTTACAGAGATTTCACTTTTAAGACCAACAAAAATAGCAAGTAATTGTGCATTTTCAGCTTTTGTTCTCCCGGTGTACGCCGGTTGAAAATTGATGTTTGGCCACTATTGATCTAATGAACTTGAGCTGTTTTACAAATGTGACTGCAAAGAACTAAATCTGTCTTTTAATGTATAAATGTGGGAAGAGACACACGCCAAATCATGTTTTTGTTTTTTTGTTGTGCAAGATGCCTCAAGCATTACATATTTTAAAAAATCCAACAGTTTTTTTTTTTTTAGCTTCTTAAGCTAAACATTTGAAAACCATATATTATTTAGGCACACGTTTCTTGAAATGTTCTCAAATGTTGCACGTGACAAAATGTGAAAAGATCACGAGTGATGAATACTTTTTGCAAGGCACTGAAGTTAAAACAAATTCTACTAATAACGGCAACCTAAATCTAAAAAAACATTTCTTCTCAAGAATTTTAAGGTAGTTCTAACAATTTATTGTTTTCATACAAACCAATTGTAATACACAAACCAAGTCAGACACCGAACATCAGAGCAGCTCTGACATTTTGCTCCGGTTTTTCAAAGCAAAACACCTGACATTCAGAAGTCTCACTGCATTTATCTTAGCATTACGCACAAGCTGTTTACAATTTCCTGCCCATCAAACAAAAGCCAGTGGTCTACCAAGGGGTAAAAAAACCCATCAAACTACAACGCCGGGAACCAAACATGTGGCATCGTAAAAAAAAAAAAAAAAAAATGAGGAAAAACCAAAACAAAGAAAGTCACTTTTTGACATAAGCGCTGACAAGCCGCAGGTTGAATTAAGAATTAAGAGCCTTTGTCGTTACTGACCCCCGGGAATGGACCAATGTGACCTGACATCTGTTAAGAACCACTGATGCAAGCAAGAAAGAAGTTTCTGCTCTGTCTGCTTGTTGCAGTACTTTACTTGTATGGCAGATGACCTGGAAGATTCTCTGTGTTTTGGAGAAAGGATGCATTACTGGTTCAATAGGAAACTCCTGTTCATACTTTGCTGTGAATGAGCAGTCTTTTTGACCATTCGATTTTCGTCTGATCTCCTTTTGTTGCACCTAAACGTTTCAGATCAGATCAAGCAAATTTTAATATCAGCCAGAGATAATCTGAGTAACAGTTTTCAAACGATGATGGCACGTCTTTAGGAAAAAAGGTGCCCAAACCAACCTGGATGTATGAATAAAATAACTCTTCCCTAACTGCTTGAGAGCTAAGCGGCGGCGAGTGTTTCACACGGCTGACACAATGAACAGCTTTCAATGCAGCACATCTTTCCTCTCCCGAAAAAAATCAAAGAGAAGAGATGAGACACAAAGTCATTGACATCCATCAGTCTGAAAAGAATTACGAAGCTATTTCTTAGGCTCAAGCCAAGCACAGTGAGAGTCTTTATCCACATAAAGAGAGAACATGAAACAGTGGAGAACTGTCACAGAAGTGGCCGGCCCACTAAAATTGGTTCAAGAGCACCCTCGTGGATCCCCATGGAGTAGTTAGCCTCAGATGAATTCAGTATTTATGACAGAACAGTAAGAGAGAGTCAAAAATGGTATCCTGGTTGAAAACCACCGCTGACGATAAAGAGAGCAAAGATTTGCCCAATGTGGGCGACTTTATAGTATATGTGGCCAAAAAATCTAAAACAGCATTTCAGAAAAAGAACATAGTAAATATCGTCGAGTATGTTTGCTTTATTTTGCAGCTGGCTCCACCAGATCTCTCACAGCGTCGAACAGTTTACTAAAAGTTATGCGTCATTCAAACGTATTTGACTCCGTAGCACTTCTGCAAAATCGCAGACTACAATTTTTCCAAAAACGGCGCAAATGTAGCCGTTCCCCAGTATAAGGGCCTGTCACTCCAACACATGAATAGGACGCCGACGTCTCCTCTGATGGATGATGAGCCTCATGGCTACATTATGAATATATCACATTCAACTGCTTCCAACCGTTTCTGCCAAGATCTTTAATGACTTATCGTGTACAAAATTATGTTGTTTTTTTTTTTTCCCGACATTAGCAGAATACAGACAAAGTCTTGTGCACATTTATAATGTAATCACAGCGAATGATGATGTCAGTAAAGAGTACATGGCAGATCAGTATCGCATGTTAACACAACGGCTCTTTGGGTAAAAGAATCTGATTTTGGCCCCAGCAGAAGCCACACTGAACAACTTCGCCAGATCATTTCTGACTTCTTAACACCTGTCATAGGTTGCCTTGGACTTGTAAAGCACTCAACAGTCACTTAATAGTGACTTAAGATCACAATTGAAGAATTTCCTTTTTCAGCACAATAAAAGATTTTGTCTAAAATAGCTGATAAGTAGAGAGTGAACCCACCTTTATGCAGTGCTGCTTGTCATCCACCTGTTGCTTTACGCTGTAAACAAAGGCTATTAAACTTTTTATACATTTTCATGCAAACTTTTTGTTTAAATTTAGTTAGACCGTTGTGTTTTGCTTCGCAACTACACCAACAGAACGCCATCTGGCCTGACTCCTTCCTAATGTGGTCCTGTAGAAAACCGAAAAAGCAGCTTTTTTACCAAATTTGAAGCTTAGTTTGACCGCAACCTTTTTCTCATTGTGCTCTAGCTCCGTTGTTTTCCTCGACAACTAGAGTCCGCGAGCACTAAACCAACTTTATTATTAATTAAAAGTTCTGTCAGTCATCCAAGGTTGTTGTTAGAAATGTCATGGAAGCGCCTGACATTCAACAGGGCTTAACAGAGACAGAAATCAATATCCCGATTCTGTCAGCGTACAGAACAGCAGTAATTTTCTCTGAACGCGGCCGCGCCTGGGTCGCCACATTCTGAACTTTTGTGTTCTGAATTCAAATGTGCCATTAATTCATTCAAATTTGACCTCTCTCTTCCTAATACTTGTACATTTTTAATTTGTTTCGTCGATGCAGCAGCAGCAGCAGCAGCAATTCTCTACTTTCAGCAGACTGGACCACGGTACTTTCATTCAAGAAGAAGTCCTGAGAACCAAACTCTTCAAACGCAGTTAGGTGAGCAAAGTGAGGAAGGTGGAAAGTGTAAAGATAAGACTTTAAACCTACCCACTCTGACCTGACGGAGCAGGTCAAAGTCTTTTAATTACCTGAGAATGGAAATGTCTTGCCACTGAACTGCTGACAGTTCTTTGCGAGAATCCAATGCACAGTTCTTTTAGTGAAGGTATTTAAAGCTCCTGCTAATCGTTGCTTCACAGAACCTTTTTCCAAGTGCAATTGGTAAAGCCAACAGGGTCCAAGTCGTGCATATAAAGCACAAAGAGTGATCTGAAGAGTACTGACCTCCGTATAGATTTTTTTTTGTTGTTTTTACTTTTTGGACAGACTTCAATATTTCAGACCATTTTAGCACATCTTCAAAACAAACACAACCTGAGTAAATGTTATATTTGACAAAAAGCGTTCCAAAACAACCTCGCCTGATGTGAAAAAGTAATTGCCCCCTAGACCCAGTAACAGGGAAGATGTCTTCTATGTCGCTATGGCAACCTTTTGGTCTACTCTGCTTTGCATAATTGTTTTCATCCTGTCACTTCGGAGGACTTTGGAACACTAAAGGCCTGTTTAAAGTCACACCTCATTTAGCATCACGATTCGTTTAAGTCCAGACTTTGACAAGACCACAGCGAAAGCTTCATTACTTACCCATGAGCACCCCTTCCATTACAAATGTGCACAAATCTTTGGCGAGCCAAACAAAAGAGTTTGGATCAGTGTACTATGCACACAAACGGGATTATAAAAGAAGATGGATTCAAACATGGGGGTGGAGCCAATCACTGGCCACACCTGGCTGGTGAGATTCATCATTGAAACTGTTTGAAGCTGCGCTTCCATTATCCACAGAATTGCGCAACTTGAAATTACAAAAAGAAATTAGCTTAATGGCAATACTGATTTAAAAAAAAAAAAAATCACGTTTTTTTGATGAAAAGTTTGCACAGAAACCACAATTGTGAAAATATATGTTTTTTCGACATTAGCAAAGTAATGACAAAGATTTGCACACACACTTGTAGTGGAAACGCAGCTCAGATTGAGGTCTGGTGAAGTTAAAAGCAAAACAGTTGTTTCTGTTAGCTTAGCTTTAAAAACATTTCTTATTGTGCGATTGAGATGTGACTTTTTATATTATTCTCATGGCTGTTTGTGTGGTCTGATTACTTTTGTTTGTCCTCATGTTTTGTATTGCTACATGTTGAATTTTAATACTACTGCTTACAGGTGGACTTTGTAGCTATAAACTGGTACAGCACATCTCTCTACAGTGGTTAATGTCTGTTGTGCATTGCCTCATTCCACATAAACTTCTTCCTCTATTACATACTATATACCACACCACAAAGCCTGAAAAGAGGCTCGAGCTCTTCTAAGTCGAAAAGGTGGGCTGATGCTACTGCGGAGGAGTCCTTAAAAGAAAATGACACGTTTTCACCGACCACTCACCGCCTGAAGATAGAAATGCAGTGGGAGGGGGTAGATGGGTTTTCACAGTGAAAGATAATGCAAATGGAGCCCAAACTTACAATGGCAGGCATGTGGCAAAAGGATACAGTCAAGCATCTGGCACAGACTATAATGAAACGTTCACACCGACAGCAGGTGCGACGTCTGTACGCGGCCTAATACAAATGGCAGCTCAGTATGATTTGGAGTTGTGACAGATGGACTTTAAAACGGCCTCGTTCAACGCCACTGTGGACGGTGAGGTGAATCCAGAGCAGTCTGAGGGCATCGGTTCGCGTGGACTCGGGTGAAAAACTGGTTCGTAAACTAAATAAGTCGTTGTTTGGCTTATAGCAAATCAAACTTATAACTGGCCTGAAACAAAGGAAGTTTGGTTTGATTTACCTTTACACCGTAAGAAAAAGAGTGCATGTCTTTTTATTTGGCGTATGTAAACGTCTGGTTTCACCTGTATGGTGGGATGGAAATGAAGCGAAATTTCAACTTGGTGTACATAGAGGTGCAGGTTGCTCGAGTTTCTAGTGCAAATATCTCGGTACGCTTAAATGAGACAAAACCAACTTTGAGTTTAGTAACAAGCTTTTTTTGAGCAAGATATAGGATCTTGTTTTAAGTAAATAATCCCTTAATATTGATGAAAAGGTGCTTGTTCCATTAGCAGTTTACTCCACTTAAGACATTTTTCCCATGTTACAAGTTAAATAGTCTGGCAGTATAACTAGTACTTTTTCATGAATATTAAGAAGTTACTGACTTACAACAAGCTCCTATATGTAGCTGTAAAGTTACGTGCAAGTTAGTTTTTTCCTTTTTCAAACGTACTAAGATATTTGCACGAAAAACGACACCAAAAATATCTGGTAAGATTCAGCATTTTTGAGTCCTTTTACTCTACTCCACGTAGCCCCACAAGTCCTAATGAAGTTATTCTGTATATTTGAGCATGACTTTTAAAACCAGTTACAAAAAATGTCAGGCCAGATTGGCTTGAATGCCGTTTCCTCCTCCATTAGTTAATAAAAAACGCATTTTGTACGTGCAGATGTTAATTTTGTCCAATATTGAACCTCGTTTGTTGATCTGAAACATTTAAAGGTGACCAGAAAGCAGGAACAAGAGAACTGTATTTCACAACACCCTGACACAGTCACCCGGCCAAAGCCTACACCCAACAGCTGGAAACTTTGATACAAACGGTTTGATTATATTGGGGTTTTTTAACTGAAGCACTCACCTCCGAGCAATGAACCACGAACCATGGCCCACCTGGTAATACAAGGGAGTCTTTGTGAACTATAGAGTGGATTGTAATTATGCTGCTGTTCTCGTTTTCATTTGAAAAAGGGCCATTAGTTCATTGGGGAGGGGGGAGAAAAGCACAATCACGCCCTTACCCTGTTCATTTCTCGGGAGATAAAGGCTCGTTGCTGCGACGATGTCACAGCTTTCCAATAAAAGGAAAAGAAACACAGTGAGATTTTCTGAAAGGAGCAAAAACAATAGAGATTTTGCTCCTTTCAGATAGACTACCTTATCTGTAGTCTATTTTATGAAAGAGTGGGCTTGTTTTGTCTAAACAATGTTCCTCATATTAAAACGATGTCTGTAATTTAGCTAAGCGGAGCACCTCACCCCTTAATCAGACATTTAAAGGAAAGGCGTTATGGTAACTGAGATGTGTTTTACTGACTTATGCACAAAGTTGATATTTTAACTGCAGCAAACATGTGATTAAGTCATTATGTTCTTTCATTCATATATGAGCTGTATGCCTAAATGGGCAAACATTTCAATCAGACTATTGTAGAACAATATGTTGCGATACAAGTATTCGCAGTCAAACTTTTTTTTTTTTATTCCAAAAAATAAAAACACGTCCACCTCTGGCATTTTGCTAACTCCCTACAAGTGTTGGGACGCCATCTAAGAAAATATTTGCCGTTTCCTTCTTACAAGATAAAGGCGTTAAGACCGTGAGAGCGAAGGCTGCTAGAATCTAACGTGGCATTTGAAGAAGATAAGTGCTTTTTTAAGCCTGGCTGTAGATGGAATCTGGAACCTTCAGAAGTTAAATATGAGGTTTGATGCCCATTACGGATATTTCCTTCTTTTATCAGCTGAAAACCCAATGAGATTATCCTCTCCCTCCTAATTACTCTTTTAAGAGTCGGAGTTCTCATACCGTTTCCCTCTTAAATCACTGTTCTCTCTTCATCTGATACACTCAGGATTTATTTACCATAAAGTTGAAAGTGTGTGATTTTGATCTGGCCGGATTGCGCTCCTTTACAGAATCACAAGTTCACTTTATGACACTACTGCTGTTTAAATCCTCCACAAAACAGTTCTACTTTCGGAGAGGTGCAATAGTTTTTGGCAAACGTGTATTGTCCAATTTCACTTTAAAAATTTTCAGCTACGAGAAGCAGGAATTGACATATATATATATGTAGGCCTGTCGCAATAATTTCCATTTGCATGATTTATTATCTTTCTCTTTTCTCCGTCTTTTTCTACCAAAAGCTGGATGAAAGAAGTCTTCAGTCTGGGGCTGTGGCCTCCACCAGCCCTTTATTTTGAAGGATAATTTTGTTTTCAGACTCTTTGTAATTCATTTTGTTCATTTCTGTTTAGCTTATTTATGTTGGATAATATGTGTTCCAGTTCCAGCGGTAAATGTTAATTAGAATTGAAAGTTTATTGATCTTTGACAAGATGTCCTTGCAGTATCGCATTACTTTAAAAAAAAATAACAGTACAAAACAACAATATTATCATTTATCGCAATAACTTCTGGGACAATTTTTCGTCCAGCAGAACTTATTGTGACAGGCCTAGTCCAGAGTTTACACAGGGACGGCTCTGATATAAAAAAATTTTTAAAAAAGTGAGCAAGTGACTGAATTAAAACAACATTCTCTACTCCTTGTAATCCCTTTCTCTTTCCAACGAGTCTCACAAAGTCAAATTTGCACACCTTAAAGGTATCCGAGCTATTTTAAGCTCTCTTTATCACCTACTGCGCTTCAGGGAGAAAGCTCTTTGAATCAATTACGCTCCTCCCTACAGCCTTTGCCACCATGTCCTGCTGTGGGTTCTGGAATGCAGTAACCCGCAGCCATATGCTAATCAGACACCCATATGTCGCCTGTGAGACTATCAAAGAACCCCGAGGACCCAAAGGACAGAGGACGGCACTGAGACTAGGGAGGGTGGTGTTGGATAAGAGGCAAGTTGTTGCCCTCTGCACGTCTTTGCGTTGCAGCGTGGTGAAAGAGAGAGAGACGGCTGGAGGAAGTGATGGGGACAGTCTGGCCTGTAGTGTACTGCCAGATGGAGTGATTGCCTGCGGACACTCGCACTTAGTCAGACTTGCGGATGCATGGTGGTGCCAGGGAGCGTCCAAAATAGTCTCTCCTTTCCTTAGTTGCCTCTGATGGCACAGAAAAACCTTTTTAACATTTAAAGGAACTTTTATGCTAACATCCGCCGCAGCGAGCAGAAGAGTCCATTAAACTTTCAGAAACGCAAAGTGTTTTCAAGGGACAATCTGTGATCGGGACAATGACGGTTTCACAGAAATATGAGTTGAGTAAATGTTGGATTACCGAGAGCTGCAGCATGTCGCTTTTATAAGATACATATTAGATCCATATTTGTCGAAACCGTCACTTCCCCCCCACTCATGTTGCTAGAAATGTTGCTATTTTTCCAACAATATGTTTATTGCGTTTTTGCGTATGTGAAACATAGGAAACATGAACACCTCACCCACAATCAACAATCAGCATGTGCAATAAAATTCAGCTACAAAAAGAGAAGAAAAAAAAATGTTGAAAAAATAAATAAGGAAAAACAGTTTCGATCATCCAACGCTAATGCCTAGATAATGTATCATTCTCCTTTTGATAAATTAGTATTAATCTTATTGGGTGCTGATCTTTTATTTTGTTCCATTCTACTCATTGATTTCAGCTTGGTTACTGTCCGAAAACTGCATGAAGTTCTGCCATATTTTTTCAAATTTAATGCTCCCAGTTCTAATTACAAACAACCGATCAGAGCCAGGAGGCAGGTCTTAGCGCTGCCCATCAATCACCCTCCAAGTGGCGCCACTCATCCTCTAATCCCCCTCCCACTTTGGCTCTTCTACGGCAGAGCCTCTTCCCGATAGCAAAGCCTGTCACGAATGTTAAAGCTAGTTAGCATGGCCACCGAACTCAGCAGATAAACGATTTTGCTGTAGTGGTGAGTTGTTCCTCTGCCATTAGCACATTTAGCAGCGCATTCACGAGTTTGATTGGCAGCGCTAAGACCCTCCTCCTGTCTCTGATTGGCTGTTTTTGCATTTTTGGCAATAGTAGCTCAGGGAAGAGGTGGAGGAGTCTGATATTTTCACAGTTTCTCTGTCTCATATACTGTCACAACATGGAGACAGTTTTAATAAATATGTGAAAAAGAGAAACCTTTTCTATAAAAGATGCATACTGCAGCTTTAAGACTCGTCAGTCTGGATGTTGACTCTCCTCTGCCTCCTCTTTTTCATCCGCTACGTCATGTGAGACATCAATATGACCCGGCAAATACTTCTATAGAAAATGCTAAACATAGCTTCGGTAAAGCCTTGCTCTCGGGCCAGGTTTATTCTGTTTTCTCCCTCACAATGCATAGTTTGACCTCCTTACTATTCTGATTGATTTCTAGACTAATTAAGTACCAGTTGTGTGCAACATGGAAGGCTCACTTGATATTTTGTGTTAATTACAGCCTCTTGGAGGTGAATAGAGAGATGATGTAAGTTGACCTTACCTCCAGAGGCTTCTTCCTGATGAGAGCAGCCAATTAC
The DNA here is from genome assembly GCA_903067095.1 of Girardinus metallicus. NCBI lineage: Eukaryota > Metazoa > Chordata > Actinopteri > Cyprinodontiformes > Poeciliidae > Girardinus > Girardinus metallicus. The sequence goes on along the minus strand of CAEGAE010064922.1, from coordinate 54,864 downwards.
TTTAAGCTCCTTTAAAACAAAAAGAAAAGAAAAGCTCAAGTCTGCTTTGAAGACTTCCGATTGCTTTTATCTTACACTGCAGTTAATGGAAAAGGAAAGTGAAGTGTCCAAGGCCACTGAAAGTAAGGTAAAGCACAATAGGCCTTGAATAAAGGGGACAGGTGGGTGAAATAAAAGGGGGAAACAACACGAGTCAGTGAGCCGCACTTCGCGTTGGGAGCCGGTGAACACAGTTGAGCTTCGGAGAACATTTACTGTGAAACTCCAGACATCCAGACGGCCTTGAGGCAAAGCTGCGGACCTGACAGCGAAAGAGCAGCTGGGGTCGCTGGATATTCTGCTACAGCTGACAAAAGTCGTGTCTGACATGTTTTCCACGTATCAAGGACTGACATGTCCTCAGTTTGAGACACAGCGACACCCCTCCCACCCCCACCCCCTTTGGCTGACCACTAAAAACGCTTGGCTTAAACTCTGATAAAAGATAAGAGATACTTTATATTCATATTTAGCTTGTTACATTTAAAAGTCCACCAACGTGTTAATATGTTTCATCAAGAACAAAGATGTGCATTTTTCTCTTTCGGGGAATTCGCTTGCGCATAAATCTGTTAAAAATCGAAATAGGCCAGTCACAATAATCAGTAAACCAATTATTGGTTTGATAAATTAAAACAAGCTCAATAATGATTTACAGTTTTTCTCTGTTCTCTTCATACCAAGAACTTGATGACAAAAGTCTTCAGTTTGGCGCTTTGGCCTCAACTAGCCCTTTGTGTGAAGGACAATTTTGCTTACAGAGACTTTATAATTCATTTTATTTGTTGTTTCTGTTGGTTTGTTCATTTATTTTGGATATTTCAAATATCTTCCAGTTCCAGTGCTAAAAGTTCATTAAAATTGAAAGTGTCAGAATGTGTTTTCGCATTATTATGCCATTTTTATTATATCATTTGAAAATGGTCTCAAAATAACAATACTTTTGATTATCGCAATGTATCGTCCAGCAAACTTCGTAATCGTGACAGGCCAAAATGAAACATTCCCTTTTTTTTTAAGAGGAGATATTTTCAATATATTATGAATTAAAACAAAATGCTTCTCAAAGTTTGTCTCAATCCTTTCATAGAGGTTCATAACAAAAATGTATAGCTTTCTTGTTTAAGTTTAATGTAGCATTTCCTCCTCGGTTAATATCAATCAGTATGAATTAACATTTAAGGCATCGGTCAAAAAATTATCCTTGAAAAAGAATCTAAAAAGTGTGTACTAGTAAAACTGAAAAAAAAAAAAAGCCTGACTCATAGTCTGGCACTTTCACAAGTGGAGCATTAAAGCTTTAGATATATATATATATATATAAAGAAAACAGTGTTACAAATTACTTTGGGTTTATTTCAAATGCAATTGACAGAGACCAAAAAGAAAGTGAAAAACAAAGATATGAGGTAGAAAGATAAAAGGGAAAGGATATTAAAGTAGGACAGAAAGATAATACAAAATGTCACTTTAGAAATTTGCTTCTCACCTGCAGAAAGTGATAAAAAAAAAAAAAACGAGCGACAATCGACATACATACATAACAATAATAAAAGTACATTGTACCGATTATTACGAACACCTGAATCGAAACACTGTTATAATTTTTCTACTTGTCAGTGTAATATTTATGGCTGCTGTCATCACAGAGGGAACAGATACAGTCTGAACAAAGGAACGTCTGAGATAATAAAAAAGTAGGTCAGACTGTCTACATGATTCCCTGACATTGCTGAAGTGGGTCAGAGGATCTCTGGGTAACCAAACTCCACAGAAAATGTGGATCTTTTTGAGGAAATATCAAATACCAAGTTGATCTCTGTTTGTCTGCAACACTATCCCTCACAGTTTTACAGCAAACTCTGTTGAATTAGTTCATTATTTAATCTTCTCTGCCGCTCCCATGAGTCGTGCCTCTGGTGATCATTGTTTCGCATCAACCTTGGTAAACAAGTGACCCAGAATTGCAAGCGTACCACATTAAACTCCATCTCCAGAGCAGCTCAGGTATTCTGTGGGGACTTTATTTCGGCAGTAAGCCAGACTTGCTTCACTGGGCAGCAGAAGCCGTCTTCATAATGTGAACTGTATGTTCCATATCTAAGTTAATCACCCTTGTATAGTGTACCTGTGAGCCACAAAACAGCGTACTATTGTCTGCAATAAATCAAGCAGCACTACCTGAGAATTTGTCGCCCTGAGCCAACAGAATACTAAATTATATTTCTGAGTCTAATTGGATGAAAGAGTGTCCTCAATGAAGTGTGTTGTGCTTGAAGTACTTTCCGTCTGGATGCCATTTATCAGAGTCAAATGATCTTCTCAGTGCCAAACGCAACACTACAGAACACATTCAAATAGGCTTTTTGAAAGGCGCTAGTGCCATAAAGCTATTTTAGGAAGATGAAAACTTGGGATTGTTTATACAGAGGTAGCTTATACGTCAATACTTTCAGCTTTGGACTTGAGAAGTCTTGTTTTTCAAAAGGCCATAAAAGCCATCCCCTTGATATTAAGTTATTTAAACCTATAGTGTGCCTTTAAGTTCACAAGCGTGAACAAAATACCCAAACTATAAAAGAGACAAAATCACTACTCAAAGCCTGCTCTTAACCTATTGATTGCCTTATTTTTCCATGTAGTACTTTACCTGTGCTGCACAGCAAAGCCACGGGAGTAATCTTATATTCAGATATAAATTATACTTTAGTCCAAAGTACTAAAACACAACTGCCCTTGAACATAGATCCAGGAAAAGCTTTCTGAAAGCAGCAGAAAAGAATTCACGTAAAAGAGCTTCCTGCAGTTTCACACTCATCAAACCATTCAGATGCACTCACTGCTTAGCTTTTAGGTTATATAGAAGGTGTGGACTGTGGGGGAACAGAACAAACACAGCATCTAAAGGTTTAGGTCGACCTGCAGCCATGTAAAGAAAATGGTTTAAGTTTTCTCCTCACTCTGCACTAATTTGGGGTCACATGGTTAAAGGCCAAGGTTTTTACTATTGAAAGAAAGGTAAACAACAAGACTAATGTTTAATTAAAAAAAAAAATCCTAGTGTAGGTATTTTTTATTAGCTGCATTGAACACCTTTGTTCATGATCCATGAAATGAAACTTGAAAGCATATTCAATCTCATTGATTTTTTTCCCCTGTTGTTTTTACAGTCTTGACCAACATAATTTTGACTTTTAAGCCCAGAATGTTTCTAAATTGCTAATGATAAAACAGATTTTTACTAATTTAAGAGAGATACAGCTATGTAATGCCACCAACCCACCCGATATACCTTAAAACGTTAATAAAATCTTTCCGTTGAGTGACCAAAAGGTAAGCATGAGAGTCCAGATCAATTGGATGAAGGTTCTTTGTTCTGATAGGACAAAAATGAAGGTTTCAGGCTGTCCGATGAAATGCTGCATTTGGCGATCAAGAAGATCCTGTCACCACTGTGGAGCCGTGGTATCGTGCTGTGGGTATTTATCCCACTAGTGGCGCCAGAAGGGAGTACAAATGGGAAAGCGTACAGCCAAATCTGACTCACTCTACCAAGGCAATGTCTTGGTGGAGGATTGAATGGCCAACAAAAGTAAATAAGGCGAATGCTCCGGACTTACCGAGTCGAACACCCAAAACTAAAAATAGCCAATGAGGATTTTTCCTTTTACAACTTAGATGACACTGCAGATGAAATGTTAACATGTTTTTTAAACACAAAATTAATGTCCTCTTATCTTGACTAAGTCTTAAACCCCATCAACATTCCCAGTGCCTTGCCTTCTGACTCAGCATCTTCTAAAATTGTGCTGCCTCTGGATGATAGGGATGACTAGCTTTATGCCTGGAAACATCTGTCCTTTGCTGATTCGACAAAAAAAAAAAAACAAAAAAAAAACAACGCTGAAATGGCCACATAATGGACAGACAGATGAGGTATGGAGCAAGCACAAATTTAAAACTATCAGAGAAGTGGCCATCTGCTACTATCTGCTGAAACAGGGGAAAAAATGCCCAAAGATAATATTTATATATGCCTCAGTGGGAGTTTTCAATGGATTTTCATTATCCCTGGTAAGCTTAATAATTAAGGAAAAAAAAAACACTAATTTTCCTACTGCTTGATATGAAGTAGCTAGTAAGGGAGAGAGTCTTTAAGAAGGTGTTCAATGTTTGAATCAAAATTATACAAGTCTGTCTGTATCGCGGAGTTCAGATTGGATCACAAGTCTTTAGTTTCTAGAGGCAATCTGTTTTACCAGATTCAGATCTTTCCTAGACAGCCTTTAGATCATGTCTGTTTTTAAAATAATACATGTGGGTCAAAGATCTGAGCGTCATCACAATTGTTGTTTAGGTGAGAGGAAAAGATGTGAGAAACACAAAGGGTAATACTAAGTGGGTCATGTCCTTCTCCACCGGTCCCTAGTGAAAGTGGGGAAAATGTAGCAGTTGCTTAGAAATAAGAACATTTTCATTTATCAAGAGGTGAACAGCTAGTACTGCAACAAAATAATGTATATCGGCTTTGGAGATGGTGCTTATGTAGTTTTAGTCCAGTAGCTATTCAATAATGCGTTTGTGTGAACAAAACTTCAAGTTATTATTTTGCTATTGCCTCAGAGATGGTGCTTTCATAGTACAATAGGGGACCAACAAGAGGCCATTGAATACTGGTTGTGTTTGCATGAAGCAGAGTGCTGCCTCGAAAGTGGACGGGGATTGTTATATCAAAAATGCACAAATTGGTACGTGACTTGATTTACTTTGTGACACAGAAATGGACAACATCGAGGTTGTGCTGCTGTTCATTGTCATACAACTACCGCGTATAGGCTAGGCTATACGCGGTAGTTAGGACATTTATTTAAATGGTATTACTCAACTTCACGTACAAGCTCTCGCCCCTTCCCCTACTGTTGAAGTTCACAGACTGCTAGAGGCTCTCTTACTGGGAGAGTGTTGTTCTTGTTGGCTTGTAGACCTGACACATCCTGATATCAGGTTACCTTTACCCCCAATGTAAAGCTTAAGTCATTTCCTCATAATCAGTGGACTTCATAAAAGCTCTAGTGCCACTTCCCTTCCCCAAGGGCATTGGGTAGTTTTGCTGTTGTCACTTTATGCCACTCTTGATCATTTGTGCAGAGCTAAAAAGTAATTATGTCATAAGTAATTATATGATTTTGTTTTCTTAAAAATATTTTGTGTAAAATGGGAAGCGTGGAAAGGGTTCAGGCCCACACCCTCGCCTGCCACCTGACTCACCCTGTGCCGTATTAATTGGCAAATCTCGCTTAGATCAGAGAGATGGGGAAAACCTCCAGGAGCCAGAAAGGCTCCAGGAGGCTAGAAGGCTGGAGCTCTCTGATCTAAGCAAAATTTGCCAATTAATATGGTCTGCTGTTATCGAGATCCATAAATCACTCTGAGTCTGACTTGTCTCCTGATGCCTATTTGCCACGGGATATTCCAGCAGGCGCTAAAACTTTGGACAGCGCAGCCTCTAGGTTCCTTCTCAAATCTCTCAATAAGATGGCGCGGGGTAAGTCAAAACAAAATCTACACCGACTATTTTTATGTGCTGAGGTGATTACAAGGCAAATCGGAACTGGGATGTCCAGCCTCAAAGAAAACAGGATATCGGTACTGGGTGGTTCAAGCTGAATGCCTACATTTCTGAAAGAAACTTTTCGTTTGTTCTTTTTGTGACACAACAGCCCTGTAGGTCTTTGTATCTGATCCATCGCAGCAGATCTGTTACAATAATTTGGCACAAAACTTCCTCTCCAGCCGTCGACTTAGTACCTGTGGACTTATCCTTTTCATAAAAAACATAAGCCTCTGGACCTGCTTAGCAACATTATATATGCAAAACAACACAAAACAATGATAATAGCAACATTTTACTGTGTTGCTTTTTTTTTTTGTTCATATGTCATTTGGTCTACTGTAAGACTTGTGAGAGTAAAAGCTTCAACTTCCAAGCCTAAATGCTCTAAACAACATTTTAACCTTTAATGAATTAAACATTTATGCGCTAATAAATATTTAGGATTTGCAAGACAATTTGTCGCCACAGAGGAACTTCACACACACTATTTGAGCTCAATCATTTAAAATTAGGTGCGTTATCCCCACATAAAAAAAATTCAAGTGAAAGAGATCCCTAACCGACCAATTAGTAACCATCTCAATGCTCATCAAGGCCAATTAATTATGGAGGCTGGAATGAAAACAGCAATACACAGCGGGCCAGCTGGAATAATGTGGAATGCAGCCCCGATGCTCTAATGAAAGCTGGTGGTGATGGGGTTGAAAGCGAGGTCATTCAAGGTGGGAGCTCAGGGTTTTTGGTCGAAACATTATCCTGCTGATTCAGATGCTCTCCCAAGATAATCAGCACCATCAGAGATCTGGGTTCTAGAAACAGGAGGGGGTATAAATCAATACAAACTTACCGGGAGCAGCACAGAGCACACATGCTAATGAGTCTAGCTACTAACAATATGACTGCATTAAAGTAGCTAAATTTAAACATAAAAGTTGAAGCGGAAAAATTTGACTTAGCTTTTCCTCAAGGCTTTTTATAGGTCAAAAGTAATGTTTCGATCAGTTTTACGGATCTGGACTCTTGATGACTCTTTCAGAACCATAAGGTAAATTTATTGCTTAACGTATAATGCATAGCAAAGACCCCTCAGCACAAAGTTCGACTTGTTTCCATTACTAAATTGGTGCTGCCACTTTTGTGAGCATTTTAATATTTTAATGAACAGAATCTGAAACCAAAGCTATAGAGGGAAACATGTTTGCTTTTTCAAAACTAACACTCTATAGATCCTCAAATCCAGGCCTGAAGGGCCGATGTCTCTGTTCTAACACAGCAAGATGAAATGGATGACTCTTCTCCTCAGTCCAGTCATGTTAATGACCGCATTAATCGACTGAGGTGTGTTGCAGAAGAACTTCTACAAGTTGTAGGATATCAACCCATGAGGCCCCCATTTTACTCTACTCCTTGAAATCCTTAAAATCAGGGTGTCTTTAAGCTGTGACTTTGAGGTTTGCCTGGAATGGTTCAAAGATCACCAGGACAACCCTTAATTATTCTCAACTAGAAAAAGGTGGACCACTTCCTCTTGGTCGGGTGTTGGACTCAGAGCAAGATTTCTTCTATTCAAAAGCTGCAGCAAGTCTGTCAACTGCAATCATGAGAATTAGATCACAGCCATTGGGTGGCTGGACTCGGGCTTAGAGATGAATGAAGAAGAGCCCATGTTCCTCTCCTTTGGAACAAATCGGTTCAGGTGGCGTGGGGATGTGATCAGAATGCCTTCAATGCACCTCTTTTTGGAGGGTTTTGTGGTAACTTCTCATTGGATGCACACCTTGGATCTATGACCATAACTGGAGGGGCCATTTAATCCGTCTGGTTGCCTGCATTTTAATACCTGTTCCCTTGCAACTCAATTTTGGTGAAGGAGAAGTGGACGGATGGACAGATGGACAGTTACTAGTGGGGGCACAATTACTAGTAAATTTGAGTGTTTAAAATTTGTTCTACCGTTTTTGTCACTGACATCAGTCTAAGAAAATGATCTGTATTTTGATGTATAATGTTTTTATAAAGAAAAGGTTAAAACTGGTAAAAAATATTTTTTGACATTTCTGTTACCTTCGGCAGAGCAATGGACTGTGCCTTTCATAAATTCCCCCATCTTCTCTTCTGTTGCAACGCAGGGCAACCTCCTGGTCGTTTTTTCCCCCTAATTAGTCACATGATAGAAATGCTGTGAGACACAATCTAATTAAGAGGTGCCCGACTCGATTTGCTTGCGGAAAGTTTAATAATGGAAGTGGGAAGAGTGAAGCTGTGAAACAAAGAAGGAGTGAAGTAGTCATAGCTAACGTCTGCCTTCTATCTTTCTTCATCTTCACGATGGACTTCATCCTACGAGAGCAAAACAATTTCAGGTTACAATGTTTGCCTTTGTCGGATCTTCTCCTTTCATCAGGACTATTAAGTGAGTTAATTTTTCAGCAGGTAAATTATTTAGAAAAATGTAAATTAATAAATTGTTCCTTGATATAAATGAAAACATAAAAGGCAGTGAGGAGAGGTAGTGACCATTCATGATGCTGTTTGTTCACTAAATCTCCTTAACAATTGTTACAGGTCAAGTTTATGTATTATATAGGTAACAAGGGGTGGAAATTAGCTCCCGCCACTGGCCAAATGCGGGTAAAAGTATGAAGTGGCATGTAAATTGGAGCAACCCAGTTGTCATAATTTAACAAAAAAAAGTATATTAAATATTTTTTATTATTATATTAGTATATTAGTCCATTGGTTGATTGTTATTGATGGACATTGGGCTTATCCAACGAAACCCCTCGGTCCTCCTCCCAGGTTATAAAGAGCGCCATGTCAGAGTCAGAGAAAAGTGAGCGGATACGATCTGGGGCAGTTGTAGCCAAAATGTGGAAAAGTTCAACATAGGAAATGACTGCAAGAATGTTAGGGTTGTGTAGTTAAATTTGCTGTTAGTAATTACTTAAACTGAACTTATTGCACTACACCTCTGTTAAGGTGTCCATGCTTTATGTTAAATGAGTCTGTATACATACATATGTATGGTAAACTTATTGTCAGTAAATTGGTTTTCATAGAGTTACGAGTAAATCATATATTTTATGTTATTTACTTGCATTGGTGGGGTTTGTAATTAAAAGAAAAAAAACAGTGGCTGGTAAAATAATTTCCTCTACCAGCCACTGCGGCTGGTGGACAAAATCTTTAATTTCCATCCCTGTAAGTAACTTTTCAATGCATTTGGCTACACTAGGTTTTATTTAGGTGCATATTGAAAGGGGATTTAAGGGGATTTAAGGAATATAATATTCATCTCTTTCCTCCCATTTCATAACTATGTGCTCATTTGTGTTGGCCTATAAACACAGCCTTCCAGGTTTTTGGTTGTAAAGTGACAAAGTGGAAAAAGATCAAAGGGTCTTAAACATTTGTGAGCCACTGCATGGTCTGCAATGTATTCAAAATACATGTAAAAACTGCTTTATTTTTAAGTTGCATTTTACATATCCTCCCAACTGTGATTTTATATGGCAGAGAAGAAAAGAACAAAGAGTGCTCGTCTTCTCAGAATAAACGTGAGATTTTGGCTCTTTCTTCACCGTTGCTGTGCTCACTGCCACCGCATAAACAAACAGACACAGTAGGGCTTCTCTTAATGATACGCACCGGGTATATTGCCCAGAATAAATTATGTTCTGGACATCAAACACAGGGGGAGGATATTTTGGCAACATTTTCCTTTTACATGGGGCCAGGTCAGGTGACAAGGTTGCCCTGCAGTGTTGCCCAGGAAGCCATCTATTCAAAGTTCTACAGCAGTGCAGCTGATTATGCTCTTGCTCACTTCCAAATGTTGTCGAAGTGATTCTGTGTCAGTCTGTCCTCTGCTTCTTGATGCCTCCGACAGCACATTGGCATCTTTCAACACATTCTAGAACGATGCCAATCTTATCTGACCAAACGAAAATATCCACTATGTAACAGTGGCTATCGCTGTTCCAACTCTGTGAGGTGAAATGCGAAATTTCTTTTGAACTTAGAAACTTTGGGTTTTCCGTCAAATTTGACGTGCACGCAGAAAAGACCAAATTGTACACTAAAACAATCAATGGTAAAATCTTTTCATTTGAAAAGCAGGGTGAGATATCGTATGTACCCAAAACTGTGCTTTGTGGTTCACATGCATCTGCACTAGAACGTAACAGAGTGAGGACTACCTCCAGATTCTTCGCCTCAAATCAACAGAAGTTTAGAAATAAAACTTGGACGAAGTAGCAGGACAATAACGCCAAAAATACATGAGCTGTTTTTTATTGAAAACGTACGAACTCCCCTCAAGAGCAGCATGAAATCAGTACATTTAAACCATGTCTGCCAATTTTGAAAGTGGTCAAACATTGGGGCAAAATGTCAGTCAGCATGAATATGTATTTTTTAGGTCTTTATTGATAATTTTGGCTTTGTGTAAATTTGCAAAAAAATAAAAAATGAACAGGAACTTGGATCTAGTGGAGTCAAATCTTGCTTTTAGAGATCAGTAAGGTAATATGTTGCTCCGTCATTCCATCCTGGATAATAAAAAACTAGAGCATAATATGACTATAACGTGTGCTGGCTAAATTACAATATTCTAACACACCTTTTTTTTTTCTTCTTTCTTCAAGAAGTACAATATGGAGTTACTCTAACTTCATGCAAAATGTGAAACTGTTCACGCATACATCAAGTCCAATTAACGCAACTAAGAACTGAATGATTAACTGTTGGTAGGCAATTACTTTTCAGCCAGGGAGCACATCTCTGTTGCTTTTCTAATACGTACGGTACTTGTTCTCATTAGGTGGTGTGAAATGGAGGCTACAATCTGGAGGCAACCAGGTGAAGGTAATAATTACATGCTAACAAAGACAAAACACACTGCAAAGGCAGCACTGAAAAGAAAACACCCCAAAAACAAAGAAATGAATACAACTGATATCAAGAAGATGCTGACCTGTAGCAAGGAAACGACTTAAGTTAATTAATAATTGATTAGCCAATTAGTTAAATAAATTAAAGGCTTAAAAAGCTACTAAATAATGAATCTTTTACTGCATAGTAATCTAGCCCTGCAGTTCTTCGATATCCAGATTATTGTAAACAATAGTTGATTCTCAAACATTTTACTGGGTAAAATAAGAGTTGGATAATAATAATAACAATTCCAGAAAACTGATTCATTTTTTTTAATTATTCTCTAACTGTTTACTAGGAGAATAGTGAGAGCTTCAAAAATATTTATTTAACTGTAGAAAGGGTCAAGACTCGATGAGTATGTGTGCTTTCATAAAGATCAATCAGCTTCACTTTGTTCTCGTATCTTTCCAACATTGACGAGTGGCTCAGAGAAACTAGCCTCCACGTTCTTCTTTTTGACCCTGATACAAATAAAGTCATAGATTACTAGTTAAAAGATTATTAACACGGATCAACGTTAGGAAAAAGACTTCAGTTGCAATTACTGCCACCTCTGATTTGTAAAGGAACGATTATCTCAAAGACGAAATTTTACACTATGAACAGAATTGTGTCAAAACGGCGAGTTTTCCCACCTGAGACTGCAATAAAAGATGACTTATTTGAGAACCTAAGAAAGGGCAGGTGTGTTAATCAGGCCAAAGAGTGACTTCAATAAATGTTGTAAATGAGCAAATGTCAGGAAAATCAACATTAGAGCCATTATAAGTGACGGAACCTAAAAGCTCAATAGGACTAAATGCTAAAATTAAATGAAAGATGCCTCAATAAAGGATGAGTTTAATGGCAGAGCATGATTGATTACATTCTTGCAGGCTATTTTGTAGCTTTTTATTTTGTTGTAACAGATTAGATCACTGGAATTAGACAATAGATATATCAAATGAATTTAAAATTAGTTTACGTTTAGGGTGGGTGGTATGGACTTAAGATTTATCTCAATAGTTTGCGGTAATATTGTGACAACAATAAAAGCGACGATAAAAACTAGTTATCACTTCTACTGTAGGTAAGCGTATGACTGAAGGTGTGTCACAGCAATTATGTTTTGATTAACATCCTCAGCTGTAGGCTTCTTTAGGACACCAACTGCATAAAGAAGTGTCATTTGTATTGCTAAGCTGCACATGGCAACTGTATTTTCAAATGTGTTGGAGAAAAAAAGTAAAAATATCAATCCTAACAACAAGGCCAGTTTCGGAGGTGTCCAAACACCATCAATGGAAATTGAAATTCTTAAGACGAGAATGATAAACGATGCATTAAATGTCCACCTTTAGTTTATAGAGAGTTTATATACAACTTTCATTGCTGTGACATCTTGAATGTGACAGAACTGCATCATAGACCCTTAAAAACTGCAAATGTAAGCTGCATAGTTCCAGTCTTGGCATGGTGGCCAGTCTGCTTTTATTCAATCATATGTTAAATCACTCAGATTATAGAAACATAAATTATGACATTAAACTAATAAAATAAGTCACTCTAAATATTAGTCTGTAAATATGGAAAAATAAATTGTTCTTTCGTGCAACATAGGTTTTCTTTTTTTTTTTTTTAAGTCTGCTTATAAAACATAGGAACCTTAAAAGGGAACAAAACGCGGCCTCTCTAAATGTCATCGTCATTACTGATGGAACTGCACCAACAGGGAGAAAGTGACCCCCTGTCATTTCTGGAGGGGGTGGAGGGAGTTTGGGACGGTGGCCATTCTGCTGCTAAGTAACATTCACGCACATTGCCCCGATATCCCTATGCATATTATTGGTGTGCTGTATAAAGTAATGTATCACTACCTGACAAGATTTTTTATTTTTTTTGTGTCCATTTAGAAGATGAATTTGAACTGGCAAGACTCGCTCCTCTTGGCACAAACTTTTATTCGCAAAGAAAGAGTCCAACAAAAGGAGAAGGTAATGAATGGACTCTCTGAAGGTCACTGCACTGCCCACTAATGGGTAAAGCACTCCCTGTGGTATCACTGAATAAGTCCCTTTTCTAGAACAGTGATTTCTGACAATGAAGCGAAATTAGGAAGAATCTGGGAGCGGGCCGGGAGGGGAATGAGGCTATGGGGTGAATTCTTGGCCTATAATGTACTTTGAAGATTGCAACTGAGCTCCGCACAAGGTCAGCGGGCCGTTCCACTGGGGGCGGAGGGACATCTGTACGTTTTGGTCAGAGGCAGCACTTCCTGTGCAGTCCATGTCTTGTATGTGATTAATGGGTGCCTTGCAAAAGTATTCATAGCCATTGAAGCTTTCCACATTCTGTCACGTTCCAACCTTCATGCATTTTCAGTGGGATGTGACAGAACAACACCAAATTGAACATGATTGTGAAAAGGAGGGAAAGTGATAGAATTTCAAAATATGTCAACATATAAAAATCTGCAAATTGTGCATTTGTATTTAACCCCAAGTTAATATCTTAAAAGGAGGGTGTTAGGTAAAATTGACTTGTTTGAGATTTTTTGAACTATTCACTAAGCCTGCCATGGTGACAAATTTTGCTGGACGATAAATCGTCCAAGACGTTATTGCGATAAGCGATAATATTGTTGCTTTGAGATCATTTCCATGTAACGTAATGGTATAACAATTCAAGGACAAATTCTCAGACGCCCAATTTCAAGGCGTGACAGTAAAGATGGATTAAGTCAGCATTATAGCTGAGACACTGGACTGGGCACTATGGGGTTTGCACCAATTGCGTCGCCCCTGCCCACTGCCCTCACACCCTATTACTTCCAGATTATGATGCCTGCTCATTCAACTCTGACTTTTTTTTTTTTTTAAGTAAATATGGTGAGCTGCTGGTGCACTGCTCTAGCGCCCTTACCACCGGGCTGAGCAGGTTTTCTGGGGGTCTGGTTATCACCAAAACTAAACTCCTATTGCTGCACAACAAAATAAAACCTGAAAACAAATCACATGTTTGTTCTACTTTATCATTCATCCTTTGTGCTGTTGCATCATAGAATCTCAAGGAAATGCATTAAGGTTAGCAAAGTCTGGAAATATTCAAGTGCGTTTGCAAAGCTTTGTACGATATAAACTTTAAGTCCTTTGCTGTTTATCTAAGAGGAAAAGCATTTATAGGCGACTGCAACAACCTGCAATGTCAAAGATGATCAGTCGCTAAAGTGAAAATATAATAGTTTTAAATTGGACGACATTATGGGAAATGAATCCAAAACAATTTGCCAGAGTAAACAGCCAAAGGCATTGTTCATCCATGGCCAAAACATTTTGTACCCATGAATCCTAGCCAAGGTAATTACAAAATGCCAGGCAGGTTCAAAGAGAACAAATCAAATGTCTATTTTTAAACTGACCCATGTCCATTGGTTTCATTCTCTTATGGCAACCAGGCTCATTTTTAAAATGCTTCATACGTACCTGCACACTCCATACAAGTTTAGCTGGTAAGCACAGATAAAAGCCAACATAACACCCTGTTATAAATGTTTGTCAGGCATGTTTTAGTCATAGACTCTATGTTTAAACATGTGCGGAGGGAATAAGATTGATCAATAGAGGATTAAATGAAAAGAACAGTAACCTTTGTCTTCATCAATGATTAAGAAAAGCCTTCAGTTCAGCAATATTCTTAAGATGGTAACATACCAATTACCCAAGCTGTTGTCGATTCAGACACATTGCAATGAAAACCAAAGATTAGGAAAAGTGGTATTTTTAAACAACAGGCAATCAAATCAAGAGTCTTTGCTTTGTCTGTGTTAAGTCAAAGAAAATTATCACAGTCTTCTATAGATTGTGGTTGAGTAAATATTAATGCTATATTAACTAGAACTGGGCTGTTGAACAGCCATTGCTTTTATTTTCATCTCTAAAGCTCCGGCTTTAGAGACGAGGATATCTAAAGCCAAAACACATTGGACTATTAAAAGCACTGTGCAAGCGCAAAAAGCAATCACATAGTACGTAGTTCTGTAGTTATGCGCAAGCCACAGTTAATTATCTTCTTGTATGATTGCCATTCTAGGAAACTACCTAATTATGAAACCCCTTGATTGCATTCACTTCCTGTTATTAGGCTGAGTTTATTTGCCCAATCCTCGAGCACAAGAAATGAACACCCTTCTGCAAACAAGAAGTCTAACTGTTGAATCTGGAGGATGATATTTTAGCAAAATTTTTGAGATACCAGCAGACCTGGATCAACTTGGCTAAATTAAGGTTGCACCGTTTTAGTCACCAAGAACCTCTAATCTTTCAGCAGCATCATTTCTTTGGATTGACAATATTTGGATCTGAATTCCCGCCAGAGGAACAACCAACCATCCAACAGCCTTTAAGCCTCAGAGTTATTTCCCTGGGCAGATAGTAGCCATGTTTCCATTCCGTTTCTGATTTTTATACACATTTTGAAGTATCGAATTAGTTTTTAGTCTCGCTTGAGGTAGCTTTTGGCATTCTGTTTAAGAGTTAATGCACAAAAGTGGAGATTAAAAACAAACGTGTTGAATAAGTGCTGACGTAACGAACACTCCCATCCACCGGGATGTCTCTACCTGACCAGCGGCACGAAACTTGGACGAATTTCCATGTCCAAAGGTGTGTGATTCATGCTAGTTTGCAACATCTACTTTGTGTTTATTACATTTGTAGCGTCAACATGTGATGAAGTAACATTTGAGTAGCCGGATTGATTCGCCCCAAATCAGTAGATGGATACGGCTAATTTGCATTTTCTTTTAAAAGTTTGTGCAAAATTCGCAGGGCAATTGTATGGACGCATAGCTAGCACCTGTGTGAGCCGATGTTGACAATTCTTTCCGTTTTAGTAAGAGTGGAAAGGAGACCTGACGGAACCTAAAACAGAAGTCCAAGCTGTTTCTGATACAGCAAACAGCATTTCACCTAAAATGGAAGTACTCCCCATTCTGAGACATGATATCCATCTTTTTTTACCCTCCTGTGGTCTTAGTGCGATGCTCAGTGGAAGCACGACAGAAGTCAGGATCGGGCAGCGGTGGAAAAGAGCGCTGTCCCATCAGACCATCAGTTCCCAAAACAACACACAAAAAGAGAAAGCCGTAAAAGCATGCGCAGGGTAAGTGTGCCAAAGCCAGACTGCGCACAAAGTAAATAGCTCATGGGGTGCAAATGACCCCGTCTCTTAAGACAGTGTGAGGTTTCAAGCATAATGAAAAACTAATGTTGATGAGGTGGAATGTGAGACTTTTAATAATTTGTGGAAAAAATTAAATTTTCTTAGCAATATTTGTTATATTTAAAATGTGATCAAAATGAACTTTGGCTGTAAACCTCAAAAATGCTTGGTGTTATGAGCAATACAGCTCTTTCAAAGCTTCAGAAGTAAATGCATTTTTTATACAACCCACCACCACAGTGACATAAAGGTTAAAGATTGTATTTTTACATAAATGCAAACCTGCTTACTTTGTACTCTTCCATTACATACTACACATTCAGCAGAAGCTGGTGAAGAACTTATCTAACAAGTCTGCTTGCTTATTTTGCATTTATGTAATGTGGTTTTCTTGAAGTTCAAACATCCCTGGAGTGAGCGACTGCCCCATGCTGGGCTACTATGTTCCCGCCCTGCAGATCGCTCCCCGCATGTGGAGCGAAAGCTATTTTCGTTGGATGTGGAAGTCTGAGGAGCAGTGCAATTTGACAATTCGCCTTTAAATGTCTGCAGTATTTTCACTGTGCTTCGCCCATCCTTGAATGGACTAGCAAGTAATTGGCCTTCTTTATCCCTCGGTATATCTTTGTGCAGCTAATAGAGAGCAGTGGAGAGGGGGTCTTGTGAAAGGAAACTACACATTTGCAGAGCCCACTGGCGCTGAGTTCAGGTGCAAAATTTATGACAGGGAATCTCACTTTCCACATAGATAAGCTGTGAAAACTGCTTGCCATAGAGGGCTGGAAATAATGCCGTATTTTTTTGGTCATTTTCTGTTGATGTTAAGAAGTTTCCCATTTATCTTACACAGATTAATGGCACTTACGCAAATGCATTCTGTCTGCAGTCATTTGAAATAAACTGCAGTAGCACGTTTCCATGTGTGCGCTCGTCAGTCTTAATGTGAAATGGTTTTTGGCGAATTTATCAGGCAGAAACAACAACACTGAAGTAAACTGTGCCACTCAAGAAACGGTTGAAGGCAGTTCTGGCAGCAGAAAAAAACAACAACAAAAAAAAAACTAAAAGAACTGGGTGGGAACAGCTTGTGTTTTGCAGGCAGCAGGCAGGAGGGTAAAGCAAAGGATGAGAGCTCCGGGGTTTGATAAATGAGGCTGCATGGTGGCTGCAGTGCTAAACTGCTTTCCTGCTCAGCCGCGGTGACAATGTGATTAATATTTGCTCGGCATTACGCTAATTCATCACGGCCACGTGCGAGCCAATGGGAGAATCGGCTGTCACATGGATGCCTGGTCGAAGGGAGGAGCGCAGGCTTTGGCAGCGCAAAGCGATTGTTTTACGCCAACGAAAACAAATACATAGAGGAAATTCAGGCAAGGCGGAGATCTGCCAAGCACAAAATGCTAACGTACGAGTTCAAAATGGAATTTTACAGAACAGCATCCTTGGACTGATTTCATGAATGTGTGCCTTCAAAAATCAGCTGAACTCAAACATGTTTAGAAAGACAAGAAATACAAAGGCACAAGCCGGTTTTTGACCAAACGTTACACAAGAGGTTCTAATCCTGCATAATAGTGTGTAAAAGTACTACAGTCTGCAGGTAACATATGTACAAATATAAAAAAAAAATATATGTTCAATAAACAATGGCATTCTTTTTCACATTTTGATTAGTGTGTGTTTTCCAGGCAGATAGTGCCATTTTACAGCACAATCAAGCAACTGTTTACTTCAGTTGTTAAAAAAAAAATGATATAAATATCAAATTTGACTTTAAAGAACTTGGACTTTGTAATTCAACGCCTTGAAATTGGGTCTCTGTCTCTTTAAAAACTCCTACTGCTTGTGAAACTCCTCCCACAGGAAGTCATCACAACATCTCTCCTCCATTGACCCTTTAACAACGTTTTTACCAGCGCTTAATTGAGAAGTAGCACATATAATGAGCTCAGCAGATGCGCATGTTCCACCAGGTGTTTGCTGCTGGCTAGTTTGAAGGAGTTGAGTGGGGGCGAAGGCAGATTTAGGTCCACTCAGGCTTTTTTGCAAAACTTAGTGGTTGCCATGGGAGATTAAATGATTTCTCACACATGCATGAGCATGTTTGAGAATCAGAAACTGGATGTGGTCTACAGTAATGTCTACACCCCGAGGAAAATAAATACATAAAGAGATTGAAAAGATGTTTTCTTACAATTAAACATAAAAATGTAGTTGAAATGTGAAAAGACGCTCATATACATGTCTGGTGGTGTCTGATTTCAGTTGAACAGCAGAGTTGATTAAATGAACTGATCCAGTCTGACTCTCAATCAGAGATGTAACTGAGACCAGGGGTTCCATTATTCATGAAGTATGATTCTTCATATTGTGTTATCTATAACTGAGCTACAGATCAAATGTTTGATTTCAGCTCTTTTCTAGTTTCTGCTCAGACATTTGGAAAGATATTTGTGAGAAGCAAAGATGCTTCCTAATCTTCCTGTATGAAAGGAGTTTAGTTAAAAATACACAAATGTGCTCTTAAATTTCTGTCGGTCTAACTTATGAGCTCGGCTACTCAATTGTTTCTTGGCATCGAGAAATTTATTAAAGCGGCAGTAAGCAACTCGTTAAAAAAATGCTTACATATTTGTTAAAACTGTCGCCATGTTGTGACCGTATGTAATCTGTGAAAAGATCAATCTCCTCCACCTGAGCTACTACTGCTGTCTGAAGAAATACGCCGCACCTGACCATAAACAACCAGTCAGTCAGGAGGAGGGACTTGGTACCGTCAACCAAAATCATGTACTTGCTGCTTAATGTGCTTATGGAAGAGAAACAACTTACAGTTACAGGAAAACCATTTCAGTGGCCATTCTAACTAGACTTCAGAACATCCTGTGGTACATAGCATTCACAACACACAATGCTACCTGCAGCGTAACAGAGAATACAGGGGGATGGGAGGAGCCACACAAGATTGCGGCTCTGATTGGTTGTTTCTAGTTTGCACTGGTAGCACTGGGAGAAGACAGAGGAGCTCAACATTTCACAGAATCTCTGTCTCGTACCGTACTGTCACGACAATGTAACAGTTTCAACAATTAAATAAAGATATTTTTTATAGAAGTTACATAATGGAGCTTTAGTGCTCGGTCTCGTTTAAGAGGCATGAGTGCCGTCATCATTATAAAGCTAAAACTCAATCAAAATTTTTGCAATGAAATATGAAATACCAAAGAAAACTTTTTCTTTTTTGTAACCAGATGAAGCCCTGACAACCGTCTAAAGTATAAATCTGGATGGTGGTTGACCGTCCGGTGGCGCGGACGGTCAACCACCCAACGGAAAATATAATATTTTGTTTACTGCGCCCCGAGGCCTGAAATAAGAGTCTTCCTGTTTGAGTGTTTTGTGAAATTGACTGATTTGTCCCCCACATTACCATGTCAGTCAGCCCCTCTGCTGCACTGGGTTGAACGGCCTCAGCATCTGCCACTTGGCAGAGAATCTGCCGGCATGCTCTGCAGGCAGTATTAAGATGCTACTGCCGTCAAGGGAGGCTGGAAGGGGAACCAAAGCCAAAGCAGTAACTCACCCTTTAAGACCATTGCCTTGTTTAGGAAAGTAATCTACCCCCAAGCCGCTCCCTTCCTCCACAAACGATACATCATTGACACACACTGGCACAGCAGTATTCACAGCAGCCACACTCTGCCTCCACGCTGCCAAGCATCACTCAGCTTGGCCTTGCACTTTGGAATATTGAGCCTCAGCCTTGAGCTAGGCCAAGAAGGGCTGTCAAAAATCAAGATGCTGTGCAGGGAATTGTCATACATGCATATGTGTGCAACGTTATTTTAAGCGAGTCACATCCCAGCTCTGCTTCATCGTCACTGGGGAGCTCCGAAGAGAGAGAGGCCCGGGGCGTCGTTCACCATCACCATCATGTTCGCTCATGTCTTGAGTAGATGTTTTAGCAGGGGCGAAATTTTTGCCGATTTATTTCTTTTACTGCATTTATGCACATTAAGAATGGAAATGCCGAATTGCAGAAATAGAGGGCTGAAAAAAGGATACTCTGTAAACGGGCAGTATGTGTTTTCTAGCCACATGGTATAATTTTATAGCCTAATCAGTTGTTATGGAAAATGCTGTATTTATCAAGTATAACTGACTATTAATTTGAAATTTGACTTTGTAATTTAATATCTTGAAATTGGACCTCGAAGGGGAGCTGCGCCACTAGGTCTACCCTGGTGTTTTCCACAGCTGAATGGTTGCCATGGGAGATTAAAGGATTTCTCAATACATGCGCAAAAGAATCAAAGGAACCCTCCAGGAATGTTTTTGATGAGGGAATAACATTATAACATGATGTAAAGCTCAGAAAAGTCAATTTTACATAACACTACAGAATAATTTATGCAGCTCGTCTCTTTCTTGACTTATCCAAGAACAAATTAATAGTATATTATAGCACAGGCAAATACAGTGGAGCAATGCTTCCTGATATTTGCAGTAATATGTAGTGAGAGAATTTATTAAACCAGGCAGGATGCTTTAGAAGTGCATTTTTTTTTTAAAGTATTACAAAAATTAACCGGATTGGATTCATGCTCTGTAGACGTAGGATGTTCATGAAATTTGATGATATTCATTGGTTTATTATTGTTAAACCAACTGTAAAGTGTTAAATGCCAGTAGCTTTCAGGTTAGAATTATTTGCAAATTTCTAATATGATGTTTTTATTCTGTTTTCACGACACAGCCAGTTAGCAGCAGATATTTAACCGCTCCAAAACTACTCCTAAAGTCAGTGCCATGTGTAAGTAGTACAATGCCATGCTCCATTTTAAATAAACACACAATCTTCATTAGCATTTCAAATGAGAGGCGCTTGTTTTGCTTACCAATAACGTTTCAGAAACTACAACATACGCTTTTCGTGACATTATTATTCCCATTAAGAGTTTCTGCTGACCAGCATCAATTAGCTGCAAAGCTTTATCATCTATTTTCAAAACTACATCTGACTCAACACATAAAGCTTAATTCTTCAGTAAGCTTATGTGTTAATTACACTGATTATGTTTTGATCTGGAGCAGTTTGCTGAAGCGCTAGGATTAAGTTACCATACGATCTGTTTTGATATTACTCAATCATAATTTGTTCTTTCACTTTTACTTATTAGTTTAGTTGACTCCTACCGTCTTAGTGAGTTTGTTGAGTAAAGTGTTTTAACTGCAGTTTGAATTAATTTGTTAGTAAAATCTTGAACTCTGTGCTTATTCTTAATGTGTGTGCAGAACTCGCTTTTTGAAAACATCAGTGATCGAATGAATCCTTTATTCATTGTCATTTAATACAAAACCTGACCAGAGAGATGTTCATAATACAATAACTGTTTGGCGATTATTTCCCAATGATTGCGTGGGGACCCCTCTTAGTAATCTGATCTAAATTTCTAATTTATTTAATAATAGCATAGTTACTTATAGCCAGGCCAAAATGCCCAATTTGTTCCAAAAATGTTTGTTTAAAATATGAGTTGCTACATTAATAAATACAGTGAATTCTTAAGGCTATAGTGGATAAAAAACAAAAAATAGGTAAAAAACTGAAATTTCCAAAGCTTCGTTCTAGAAAATTTTGAGATTATTCCAGAAATGTCTTGAGTGGTTTTTTTCTTTCAATTTATGGAGCTCAGAAATGTCTGTTTTTATCCAATACGCCGTCATAAAACAATGGCCATTTTTTTCATAGTAGTCTGTTTACCTCAGAGAGCAAATGCGCATGTGAAGCATGAAATATTGAAGTTATTACTGAGCATTTGCATATGTAAACAATCCAGCTA
Source organism: Girardinus metallicus (assembly GCA_903067095.1). Lineage (NCBI taxonomy): Eukaryota > Metazoa > Chordata > Actinopteri > Cyprinodontiformes > Poeciliidae > Girardinus > Girardinus metallicus. The sequence continues at coordinate 33,228 of CAEGAE010064922.1, read as the reverse complement.
TCCGACCCGACATTCTTGTAGGAACAGATTTCATCAGTGCCAGACATGCTGCGCATTAGAGCCAATATAGAATCAGGAAAAATGAATACGTGTCAATTAACACAACAAAACAAGGGCTATAGTGCTTGTTGCATTTTCTGGTCCGTTAACTGCTGGATTACTCAACAACCTGTCTTTTCTTAAAATAAACTTGCATCTCCTCCCTTTGTGACAGTACACAAGTCAAACCAAGTCAATAAAATTTACATAACACCTCCTGTTCCTAGACCCTGGGAAAACCCTAGCCCAGGCCGTCCCTGCTGGCTCAGCAGAATGTAGATTCTTCACCAAGAGATCAATAAATCCAAACTGAGGCTGCAGTCAGTCACGGCAATGCCTTGCGCTTGTAAAGCTGGGTTAATTTCGGATCCAATTACCATTTTTATACTAACAGAAAAAAGAAATCCTGTTGTTTTATTCTTGAAAAAGAAAGATTACGCCACATTTATAGGCATAGAGTCTGTTTCTGATGCGCAGAAAGAATGTGTCATGGAGTGCCATTTTGAAATGAGCTCACCTTCACAACTTGACATTGCAAGCCAATTGATTATTAATACCTTGTTAGCAAATGTCAACAGTGCTTAAAAGGTTTCCTGTTACTATGACAGAAAAGCCTTGGCTTCATGAATGTCTCATAAATCTGACATGGCATGGTTTAAGCACTGTAATGTACTCCTGGATGCTTCTATTATATTGCCATGCATAATTGCTTTGAATAAATGTTAGAGTCCATGTCAAAGATGCAACGAGGTGCAATTGAAACCACTACAAACAATAAGAACAGGATTCATTACGCTGTTAACCCTAACCCTGCTGTTGTAGTGTGTAGAGTCTAAATATTGTTTGACTCTTGTCTACAGGTGGATACAGGCATGGGCAGCAACAAATATTTATCCACCTTCTACAGCGACGAGACACCTGTGCAAAAAACTTGCACCTCATCAACTACAGCGGCAACCCTCCGCCCTCCCGAAATCAGGGAGGAGTGGGCTGCGTCTCTCTTGCGCAGGGGACATCCGTGAGGACATGTCGGCACAGATACACACTGACAGCAGTTCTGGCACAGGCATCAGTCGTGACCTTTGGCGAAAGAATATGATGTGTTTCGAAAATCAACAGATATGACACGCTTTGTCACATCCAGTGAGGGTCAAAAGGTGGTTGACAAACTGCAACAGATGGACATCTGTCTGGCATGTGACACTCCCTAAGTCAGGATCTGAAAGCAGCAGCAAAAACAAAATCCAGGGAAAAAAAAAAAAAAAAAGGATGTTGTGCGATTGCACCATGGATCCATTGTCTGTTTGTAGTCAGGAACTGTATCCCTGAGACAGCAAGAAGGGGAACACATTCAGAAAATCTTTGTGCATTTTCTTGGCTTCTAAGCCAAGACTTGGTACCGTACATTCAATATCATTATATAAAAAACCCGAACCTTACGTCCTCTATCAGAACTGGGAGCTGAATGGTCACATTAGGGAGTTTCTGCAATTGAAGTCTGATCCCTTTACTCAAATATATCAGAAGTTGTTCTTGGAATTTACAGCAGCACCTGTCCAAGTTTGTCATGACCAATGGCATGAGTGTGGCTTTTCCCACAACTTCTTCTTTGCCCTCTAAATTGACTTCTTATTCTTGATCTTGCTGTCACTCTGAATTTCTACACCATCAGTTCTTCCCCTAAGTCTACTTTGTTCATCACAATGTTGGCTTGGCAAGCGATGATTTGTATGTCTGGAACATACCACAAGATGTACTCTCCATTATTCTCCCAGTCGGAAATTCCAACTTGAATCTGATGTAGAATTAGTTGCAAGAGCTACAGCGACGAGACACCTGTGCAAAAAACTTGCAAGGATTCTTTGATGGCAAAGAATCCTTCCAAAAGCAGAGACTTGGTGCTCAACTCTCAAGATAAATCATCAAAATACCGGTGAAAAAAGGCAAAAAGTTCAGAAGGAATTCTAAGAAGGGTTTGTGCCGACGGTGAAGAAGGAGCTGAATAAAAATGTGAGGCTCTCAATTTAATCAATCTACATTCTTACCCTCATATTTGGTCAAGAGCTTTGAGTAATGACAGGAAGAACAAGATAGCGGATGCAATCAGCCACAATGAGTTTCCTCCATGGGGAGTCTGAGCTCTCCCCCTTTGAGATGGGGTGAAAAGCTTAGTCATACAGGAGCAAAGCAACCGTTTCTCCATAACAAGAGGATCCAGTTAAGGTGGCTCAGACATCTGGTTAGTTTGCCTCCCGAACACCTCCCTGGTGAGGTGTTCTGTGCATATCCAATAAGAAGGAAACCAAGAGGAATGCCCAGGACACACTGGAGGGACTTTGTTCCTTGTCTGGCCTGGGAACGCCTTGGGATTCCCTTGGAGGAGCTGACCCACGTGGCTGGGGAGAGGGCAGCTGCCCCTGCGACCCGACCCGGGGTAAGCAGGAGAAAATGGATGTTGAGAAGTGCATAAAGCTTTAACCTCTTAAATGTCATGATGACACTGGTGTCCTCTTGGACCTATTGACTTTAATGTAAACATTTTCAGGGTGATAGTTAAGGGTTTAAATCTGCCATGTTTAATAAAAATGAATATTTTTCTTAATCACAATAATCCCGTAACACTTCAGGATCTTTAAAATCTCGGTTGCTAAGTAGAAACATCAATGGGCAGTTTGGATTGATGAAATGGCCAAACATAATTCATGAAAGGTATGGATGTATTGTGCTTGAAATATGATTTAAATTTACAATTGTGACATGACACCCATTGTTCCTACAATGTTAATTGGATATGATGCAGATTCTATCCCTACATACTGTTGCAGTCCACCCTTCACTACCACTGGTTGGACATTTCAAGATTAGAGACTTCCTGACTTTTCCACCTGCTCAAGCTCCTCCTGGTGCTCTGTTGCCTGAGACATTAATTTAGTAAGTAATCATTAAGGGTTATCTTATTGATGCTCTCCGGAATTTTTGCTTTTTTATTTTGGATGGTGGCTCTAAAGATCTTTAGTTCCCTTTCGCTTAATGGGGGCTGGACTTGGAATGAACCTTTCCTACATAGCAAGAGGCCTTTATGTCTTTATATCAGGGGCCTGAGAATCTCATCAGTAATTCACGTGTCCAAAAAAAAAGCCTCAGCATTATCAAATTACTGTATTATGCATATAATTTGCATTAGCTCTGTAGCAGACAAAGGCTGTGCATCGTAACGTGCACTTCTGTCAGAAAGCTGTATCACGTCCAGAGATGGCGATTTCACAGCAACATAAAATGACAGAAATGGGTCCTTATTCAGCTAGAAATTATAGCGTAAAACATTAAGACTTTTGTGGCTGGCACTTTAAGACATATAAAGTACATAGTGTTCATATCTAAACTGTACAAATGTGTGTGTAACAATGCGTCTTTCTTGCATGCTTCCGACTTCTTTCACAAGAGAGCTTTTAATGCCCTTATATACTCTGTCCTTTGAGACATAAATGTGTTCTGAGACATTATTAGGAAGACTGTATTTCCAAACAATTATTTTGTGTAGTTTTGTGTAATTGCAGCCGTTTTACATGCTGCTCGAGTGTGTAATAGTAACAAAGCTTGTTCAATTCGTTTGGGGATTTTATCTTAAGTGCCTTTAAAACATTATACGCATTTTTCTTTTCTGAATAGTGGATCTCGGTGGGTTTGAAACGTTAGCTCTGCATATGTTAGTGACACACTCAACGTGTCAAAATATGAGGGATGCTGGAGAGCAGCAGTCTGTCTTCCAGCTGTTGCTCTGTGTGGTTTTCTTTCTTTTTGGTTCTGTGCCAGATATTGTCGTAGGCAAAGTATCAGTTTCCAAGGGCAAACTATACATAAAACAAACATAGCTTGATCTAATATTGTTGCACGTTTATCATTAGCTAATGATAAAAGGAAAATGACTCCCAACATTAACCATTGCTTTTAGGTCAAAATAGGTAGTTTGATTAATCTGCTTTATGTAACAATGCGTTAACATTTTCAGATTAATGTTAAGCGTATCAAAATTGACAGCCCTACTATTTAGAGCTAATTGTTGATGAAAGTCTGTGGGTGAGTCTCAACACTAACGCTTTTTGAAACTAACCGGCCTATACATCAAAGCCTAGATGATCAAATGATCAAATTCACAATTTTTGACACTGCACTATATGTGCAGTGTCAAAAATTGCACATACAGTGCAATAGGGGGCTTCTACAATAGAAATCTACACTGAAAACAGTCGGGCCCTAAATAGTCCAACAACAAAGCAAAACAATACTGCACACCATATGGCACCTTATGTTCAATGATATTACAATGAAACATTTTTTCTCTCTGTCTGCTTGGCTTTAAATATACTACATACACACATTTTCACGCAGCTCGTGTGTAATCTTACAGTAATGTTCAATTGTAGATTTCACAGTGTACTGCAGATATGACTAGTGTTGTGTGAAAATGTTTTAGTTAATCCATGTGTCAATGAGAAGCAGTAACTGGAGAACTTCAAAACAATAAGGTTTTTACCTGATAAACTTTAAGTGACGTTTTGCATGCAGGTGAAATAGTTCAATGTTGGCCTCATCAGACCAGAGCCGCTCTCTCCATTCATTTGCTGTGTCCTCTAAATGGCTTATTCCTTTCTTTAGTTCTCTCTGAGGCCTACACAGAACAGCTTTATATGTACTGATTTTAAGTCAGATTCAATGTTATGGAATAATGAGCTTGTTCCAGGTGAACCCTGCCTCTCGTCTGATGACAGCCAGAGGATATGGAGGTCTAGAAAATGGATGGATGGGTAGAATGATGGATGGTACATTCTTTTCTTTGCACATTACAACTACACAGTAATTTGTGTTGGCTATTAAATCGTTAAATCTCAATAAATACACTGGAGTTTGTGGATGTCACATGTTGAATCGGAAGACGATCCTCAAATAAAATGAGTAATTTTGCAAGGAACTGCAGAATCATAAATTTTTAGAAGTTTACTCTTGCGCCGTCAGTGGTCGGTTCTCAGTAGTGTAAACAATCGTGTCAAGCTGAACAAGCATGGCCGACATGGACATGAAAGGCTTCTTTCCCTTGCTAAAAATACAGGCAGACTACAATTCTAAAGCAGCACAGAAAATCAACATCGCTCGCAATGAAACTCTACCGAAGGAATCCAAGTCAATGGGACAAATCCTAGATGGAGCACAGAAGGGAAATTAGAATCAAGCAGAATTGCATAGGGAGGCAATAGCTGTGCTAGACTGCAATGGGAATGTTGCTGCTCCTACCACACAAACTCAATTGGTTTCTTTCTTTCACAATCAGGTAAAATTGACATTTGAATCGTATCAGAGGCTCCAAGGTTCCTGACACAATAATACATGCGTTTCATGCAAATATCCACAACTGCAGTCAGGCATGCTTTTTTCCTTCAATGGCTGGGCGTACTCTTCAAGGCTTTGAAAGTGCGCACCAGAAATGTTTGTTGGAGGTAATCCGGATGACGGTGGAGCCGGGTTCATGCGGCAGACTGTTTGAGAGTGATACGGACTGAGAGGGAACATCACAAGTCCCCGGGGTGGAGTTTTTCCGTCAGCCAGCGATCCCCACGGCTCGCCCCGAGGTCTGTTGGCAGAGAAGAGTTCCCAGAGCTTCCCCACCTGCAATGTCACAAATGTCACGTTGATTACACAGCAGGATGAGCAGAAAGGAGGTTACTGATCACATTTGCTCTCCATTGGTGGTTGTCTTTTACTTTGACTTTCTCTCCGCTCGTTCTTTTTTTTTTTTTTTGACCCATCAAAAGCAAAACTTAGCATCAGAACACAGCCAGGATGGGGTCAATCCTCTCGATTCCAGTTGCCCATAAGGCTTAACACGTCTGTCAGAACCTGCCAAAGAAAGCTGAAATAAAGGAGTGTTGCCATGACAACGGCTCTGCCACTTTGCAATGTGCGGATGTCCTGTGGGGGAGGACGAGGCAACACCTTGCTCGCTGGCATCGGTGACTTTTCACACCTTGCTGTTGCAGGGAAACTCTTCATCATGAATACTTTGAAGGGTTGATGGTGGTGTTTTTGTGAAATTTGCCCTGATGTTAGCCAAAAAAGAAAAAAAGCTTATGCAATGAAGAGTTTTGCCTTGCTTATTAAAGTTTTATCAAATTTCTTATGTTGTTCGTTGGGTCCCTTTTCGGAAAGTTGTCAATTTTGCCAGTTTGTCTGCAAATCTTAAAAGGAACTTCAAATGAGTGTGAACAGAGGAAGAAAAAGCATCCTCTGTCATTATGGCTCCTTGTTATCCTGGTTCGATAGAACAAGGAACAACATCCGTCTCAACAAGCTTAAAGTACACTCTAGGCTTTTTCCTTCAAGCTAACACACCAATAAGTTTCCAAGAGAAAGAGCTGAGAAAAAAAAACAAGACAAAAAAAAAACACCTGCCACCTATGTGCTTGGCTGATCTAAGGCTAAGGGTATGGTGTATTTTTTTCCCTCTAATTGGTCCAACTCCATGCTCAGGCTTTCAGTGGCTTCACTTCTCGAATCAAGGGCTACACAGAGGGAGTACAGTGAAGTTCTGGCTGGGGGAGCTGGACAGCTGGGAGAGAAATCATTGAGAAACATCCAAGAGGAACAATAAACTTTTTATACTGTCAATTGCGTCATTGACAGATTCAGTAGAATGTTAGTTGATCTAGAGTAGCAAGCACTGGAGCCATACTTTAAATTAGAGGTAGGGCTTTAACTCATTATTGTTATTTCTATTTTTTATGCACATTTTGGTTTACAAAAATGTTTTTTAATTGATCTTATGCAACATTACATTTCTGAGACATTACATTTTGGGCTTTTACTTTTTTTAAATGGACGGCATTATGTATTTTCAAGGCACATAGTGCCATTTTATAGCACAATAAAATAACTATGTTTTCCTTCAGTTATTAAAATGGTGTATATGTCAAATATGACTTAAAGAAATTTGGGTTTGTAATTGAACGCCTTGAATTAGGGTCTCTGTCTCTTTAAGAAGCTCCTGCTCTTTCTGAAACTCTGCCTTCAAGAAGTCATCACAACATGGCTCCTCTATTAACCTTTCATCAATATTTTTACCAGCGTTTCACTGAGAAGTGGCTCCTATAATGAACTCAGAAGATGCACAGTTCCACAAGTGTTTGCTAATCACTGCTGGCTAGTCTGTAGGAGCTGATTGGGAGGGATGCTCTGTGAGGCAGAAGCTCGGAAGATTGGAAACTGCAGCTCCAAAGAGGAGCTTCGTCCTCGAAGGAGGTACTACATCCACCCAGGCATTTTACACAGCTAAATGGAGAGTAAAAGATTTCTCAAACTTGGATGAAAAAAAAATCACGGCAACCCTCCAGGTATGTCTTTGAAGATGGAATAACATTATGATAAGATGTAAAGCTAAAAAGATAAAATTTTACAAAATACTGCCCACTTTAAGCCACAATCCTCCAATTACCAGAAATAAAGGTTTACATTGTTTTTAATCTCTGATGATTCTATATAACATGAATTTTATTTCTGAAATGAGTAACAAAAAAATATTTGACCTATTGAGTACATTTAATTTTTTTTAACTTAGCATGTATCCTAGTAGTCCTTTTTAAAAAATAAAATAAAATAAATAAATTTTCATCTAATTATTCTGTACAACACTTTGTGTGCTGGAATCTTTTTCCAAACAACTCCGCTCAACAACAAATTTAAGCGGTCCACCAAGGCTGGGGTTTCTACACTGCTACTCTCATTGAGTAGAATGCAATGAAATGTCTAAATAATGATTTTGATTGGCTCTCTTGTTTGAGTGAACTCCACCTGTCATTTGCCAAGCCATTAGATGAGAAGTGCTCAAAGCAACCTTTCATTACTGACAACACCAAAGCAGGTGACCGTGCTGTGAGCCAAACATGCTCTACAGACCTTCGAATCCAACAGTAATGTGTATCAGAAAGGGCTTTAATCAAAATTGCAAAGTACTTGAATGGTTTACAACCCTTTGCAGTGCTTTATAGGAACTCTGACGAAAGATCTGCAGCCTGGGTGACGTCTAACTTCTGAGGAGAAATTAGGCTTTACATTGCATTTGAATCTGGATATATAGTATTCTATTAGAATGGATGTGAATCCCCTATGAAGACATTTGTAGGGGAACTGGAGCTATGTGAGGAAACTGAATTAAATGTTGTCACTTTGTTTTACTTTAAAGTAGAACAAGAAACCTAAAACACAAACACATTTAAAAGAAAATGTTAAAAATGGGAATAATGAAACGTCAAAAAACCTAAAGTAATTTCAATGGCACCATATTTACAAGAAAATGCATTTGTGGGTAGAGCGGTACAGTTTAGTAATTGGATTGCCAAAGCACTTGCCAAACCCTATCTGCCAATGCCAAACATCACACTGCCTCCACCAAAGCTTATCACTGAAGTCTCAGTGCAGAGAGGTAACGAGATAAACCATATCTAGTGTATTCATTTTTAGGCACACAGACGAGCACGGTATATTTATGTAAATGATCGAGAGAAAATGTGCGTCCGCACAACAGGAAGCAGCTTCACAAGAAATGATGTAGTAGATATACCGGACCAATCGGTGGCGCTGTAACAACGGAAAAGAACGGTGAAAAAAAGAAAAACACAAAAAACGGCACCATTTTTCCTGAGTGCAACCAACATATTTAGCTCTTCTGCTCAGTACACCTTTTTTAAAATGTGGTACAGTTTAAAGACCGACAACCAGGCCATCCAGCTGTGTAAAATTTACCGTCAAGTATGTTACAGCAAAGACAATAATTATCACCAACAAATTTCTTTTGTTGTTCAAACATTTTGCATTTTGTACCATTTTCCTGACTGACACTTTCCCGCAATGCAAACACCTTAAGGATTTCTCACTTTTATGTAGATTGGCGATTTAGCTCAAGGACGCAAGTAAACAAACGTCGAGAAAATCCTACAAGGACACCGTACTCATCTCGGTTCTTCTAGTTTTAATTTTTTTATGCGTTTCCCTCCACGCCGTGTGTCTGTGTTTCAGTTAAATTGTACATGATATATGGATGTTTGAAATTTGGAGATGATAATCTGAATTATTTAAGTCACACATTGGCGTGTATATTTTTAAGAGCCATTGTGTTTTTTCCTAAAATTATATAAAATTTACTGCTGTTTTCCAAACTTTAATATCAAAAGTGGTCTAAACATTTGGGTTAAAAAAAAAAAAAAAAAAAAAGAATATTTCACTAAATACATTTTTAACCAACCCATTAGAAACACCAGTTTTGTGGTTTTTACAATGATTTACTAGTCATTTCCCCTGAAACGAAAGCATCCGCATAGCTATTGTGCTTCATGTTCCCTTTACTCAAATGACTCGTAAAGTTTCTACAAGAACGCCTGAAGAATTGTTTATGTGGTAATTATGTCTTTTGCAGGCTGGTTAGACATGAAATTGTACACTTATTTCCCACTCAACAGGCAGCTGGTTATTCTTCTCTCAGACTGGCTCCTGATAAAGACGGAATGCGAGATAATGTTCAATAAATACATAATAGTAACAGAAAAAAAAAAAAACAATCCACTAAGCAGGTTTCAGATACAACAATGTAGAATAATGAGAGGCAGCCAAAATATGACAGCAGCTGGTCAGTGCGCATACTGAGCAGCTCTCTAATGAAATTTCCATCTGCAAGTTTTATTATGGAGCTGTTTGACTGATACAAATGGCAGCCTGACGACATCCACTGACCTGAACTGATTCTATCTCCCTGTTATCAGCCTCATTGGTGTATTCCTGGGTGAAGGACACGGTAAAAGGCTGCAGACAGTCATTGATCTGACGCCTTTGACTCGAAAATGCAATTAGGGTTTGGCCACGACTTCGTTGGCGGTTATCTCTCGGTGCATTCAGATGTCTAAATCTGGATACACGCAGTAATGATTCTTCCCTAATTACTTGGGCTTGATTCCTGGGTCTTCATGGCTTTGCAAAAAAAAAAAAAAAAAATCAATATAAATGTGGGTTTTCTTGCAGAAACTCCTCAATATTTATGACTATTTTTAGTTTTTCAATCCTAGGTTTTTCTGCCTTTAGCCGGTGTGAAACCGTCCTGATGGCAACACTGAGAATGTCTGCTTCACATGAAAGACGAAGCCGTAACAGTATGATGAGTCAGTAATGGTTACTGTCAACGTGTAAAGTCCATCCACAATATGTCATATGTTGTAATCTGCCTCCCTTTGTTCCTAAATCAATTGTGAAGAAGATACAAATGTTTAAATGTCACACCATTCACTTTCATTATGTTCATGCGAAGCGTTATTTTGACTGCTTGGCCCATAAAATTGTGTTATTCTGGTCAAACTGATATTATGTGTTAGAACTATAAAATATTGTTGAAAATAATGGATACAAGGATTATTTTTTTCTCCGATAAATGAACGTTCAAAGACCTCTTAATGTATAAATTTTCGTCGTTGTCTCTCAAAATGCAAAAAAAGATATTTAATTAACAGTGGATTCAAAAAACTAATTTAAAAAAAGTTTACATTGGTCAATAGGGAGGGAAAAGTACAATGAAAAAGGCCTGAAATAAAAGTGTCTGAATATAAATGGAGAGTTTTCAGTTCTGCAGAATATTCCCAATATTCTGCGGAATATTTCTTTCTAATCCGTGAATATGATTTATACCAAGATACTCAAGAAACTGGCTGATAGATTTTCAGCTTCAATTCTCAAATAGTTCACATGGCTTCAGACACATCCGTCCACCCGTTTGCTCTGCAGGACTGAGGTCTAATGAACTAACAGTGAAGTCATGATCATGTTTAAGAAACTAATCTGAGATGATTTGAGCTTTCTGGAGCAATGCTGGAAGTAATCATTGAAAGATCAGTACACTGTGGTGATGAAGTGGCTCAAGTTGGCTGTGGTGTGTAAGGATGTTTTCACACCTGGTAGTCTGGTACACTATGTTTAATTGGTGACCAAAAGTACAACTTTTGTTACATTTTCAGCTGGTGTGGTTTGCTTTCACACTGCACTGTATCAGACAAGCCAAGACCTTTGATCAACCTGTTCACCCCCTCGCCTGTGGTGGTGCTGCACCAAGAACGACTTGCGCAACTTCCTTCTTTGTGAAAAGAGTGGTGTCTGATTTTTACAGTTGTACAAATTTTTGTTTGTCTTTGGTTAAAAAAAAAAAAAAAAAAAAAAAAAAAGATCATTTCTCCTGCTAGCACTAGACTTGCACATTTGCTTTGGTTGTATTTATCCAGAATGACCTGCGCTATAATTCACTTCCTGTGTTTGGAGCAGTCTCCGGTCCGCATGGCATTCACAAACTGTGCCAGAGTTCACTTCAACCAAACAGAGTCTGTGGTTTGCAGGTGGACCACAGTCCACAGAGTTTGATTGCCCATTCACATTTCCCCAAACAAACCAGACTTTCTAGGCAAACAAGCTGGAGTTCGGAACAAACAGGGTGGTGTGAATGCACCCAGGAGATGCTTGACATGGACTAAGAGGTCCAAAGTATTCCAGGAAAGCGTCCTCCTCACTGTTACACCTCCAGCAGCCTAAACTGTTGAGAAAAGTAGTCCATTAGCTTCAAGTATCAATGTGGTGCCTCTTTACAAATAGTATTCCTCACACTTCGGTTATAGCCAGTGGTTTATTTAAGATACAACTGCATTTTTATCTGCCCATCCTTCTCTAAACTTTGATATCATGAAGGAGTTTTTGTCTGCACGGTGACAATATTTCCTCTTTCTTGCACTATTTTCTGTACACCCAACGGATGGTGATGAGCCATATTTCCACTTTAAGGAAATATGACTCAGGCCATCATATCTGGCACCAACAACAAAAGCAATTAAACTCACACTCTTCCCAATTATGATTCTCAAATTAAATTAGAGGTTATGAGCTTGAAATCCTTTTGCCAGATAGCACCGAATTGCTGCCATGTGATTGGCTGATATGCTTTGTGTCAACAAGCACCTGAACCTGGGCAAACAAATCAAGCGAGCTTTAATTTCAGGATGCCAGATGTTGCTTGAGGGACTCTGGACAGGTAAAAGGTTTTCTTTTTAAGATCCAAAGTTTCATTAACCTTATCACCATTGATGTTTTGATTGCATTCTTTTTAAAGCACACTGAAACCTGGACAATGTGTCCCAATGTAAAAAATTGAGACTGTCAATATTTTTAGCAATCATGCATTAAACAAAAAGCTTTATCACTTTTTACTTTAAGATTTTGTGAACAGCACAACAAACAGAGCATCCAATCGTAAATTGTAAATTGAAAAATAATAAGAGATTTCTGTGATGAACTTGGTATTTGGGTTCCAAAGTGAGACTAAAGTTGCCTCATGTATCAGCATAACAGATTTACAGGAGCAACCATTCTATTGATGCCTCCACCCCCATCCTCCTTTAACATAAAAAAAAAAGAATGTTTTAAATCTATTCGATGTTCTATAACCTTTATTCATCCCTTATCACAGGTTTAGGAAGAAATTTAAAGCATATATCGCGTTAGCTCTTTCAATCCTATTAACAGCGTGAAGTATATTTGAAAAAGGTCAGTGTACCGCTTTAGTGGACCATGATGCATATCAGCTTCTACTTTTTGTAGACTCAAACCTCACAATGGCATTTTGTGCTAAACACTTAGTATTTCCATTACAAAAAAAGACTCCATGGATTCATCGGAGCTTCACATGGTGCAAATTTGAATATTGCTGTTCAGTTGGATTTTAACAATGGAGGAAAGAGATGGATTTTATAGTATTTATACAACATCTCTGCAGGACTAAGTTATCTCTCTCTTCGAGAAGCTAAGTACATTACCCAAAAGCAACCAACATAGCCGTTGGTTACCAGACCGAACTGAGGCTGGTAGACAGACATTGCTGACTTATAAGTAATATGGATTTCTTCGTTGGGACATCCAATTGTCCAAACATGTAATGCCTCAACCAAAAAAACTAATTATGAATAAAAGTCTTCATAAAGAACTTGTGTAACAGAGTCACTCCATGCTCCCATCGTTAATGCATCATTAATGCTATAAATGTCTACTTCACACGGTAGGACTTTTATGCCGTTTTTAGTCCCTATTTTTCCCTTCTGACAATCTTAAGAACGTCCTGATTATTGGTATGGCTCTTAAGACAATCTTAAGAGATTTTCATGTCATGTGTGATGTGTCCAGAGTGATCTGGTCTGATTTAATATTGGGGATAGTCAACATGCTCCTTCCATGGACCTCCAGAAAGTCCAGCTTAGACTACTTTTTATATTGGATTTTTCTGTTAAACATAGTCCACAAACTATTGCCATTGCTTCTTCTCATGTTTCTTTACTCCGAACTCGCGTTTAGTCTTGAGAGGTTTTGCGAGATTTCCCGTTGGTGAGTTGCTCCTGCCATGTGGCTCGACACCACACACTGTATGACCAAACCTAATATTAATGTTTTTTATGTCGCGTGTGGTCTTTCAGGTTTTGAAAATTGTCAGTCAATTTTACAATCTTGCTGCGTGAACTAGCCATAAGTCAAAACTTATGGCTAGTTTGTGTGACCTCTTGTAAGCTAATATACACACAAAAATAATTACTTTAGGAGCGCTTTGCTCCCATCTAGAGATCAGAGTATATAATGCCTATTTTTGACAATTCACTAATTAAACAACTTCTATTGAATGTATATATTTACTAATAGCTGTTAATGAATTAAGGCAGTATATGGTAGGTCTAGCCAGACATGAAAATAACTTGGATTAAGTCTACAATTCCTCACATTGCTATGGTTAATGTCACTAGCTACTAAGTGTGACTGCATGTGTTTTGAGGCACACTTGTTCTCACTTAGCTAATTCTTTTATGTCAATAAATATAATATAATCTAACTGAGCTGTGCATTTTCAGCATATTTTTTCATAATGTTTTCCTTAGGTGGGAAATAAGCGTTATGAAATACTCGATTTATTATATTTGGTCTCAGCTTGAGAATCTTAGGTGGCAAAATACACCAATCTAAATCTTTTGTTTTGAACTAGACTCTGAAAAAGGAAATGTATTCGAGAGAAACCATACAGTAAATATTTTACATATGTATGAAAGTCATGAACGCACACGCCTTCTCCTGACAGCTATTCTGTATGTTAATTTCTGCTGTGCTACCTTAAAATATTTAAGGAACTGACTTCCAGGGGAGTGGACTCTGAACGTTCAGGGAAAGGCCAGGAGAAAGGTGACTCATTGGAGCATCAGGACATCTGCACTCACCGCTGCTTTATTTACTGTCACTGCAGCAAGGGACATAAAAAAACAAATAGGACATTTTATGCAAACGATAAAGCTTGTGAGAGCAGAAGTATATGAAAACATTCTGGGAGAAAGTTTTCTGCCTGTGTGACGTTCCATTAGGTGTGGAAAACCCAAACCCAACATTAGCGTTATTTTTGTCCAATTTGAAACCACAATTCAAAAACGGCACAAGTTCCCACCGCTTCGCTAAAGGCTAGATTTCCCCTGATGTGATGCCATTCACAAAAGATGCTAATAAAAATAAATTCTCAGTTGGAAAATAGTAGGTACAGCTGGGCTCCCAGTTCTCATAAAGGACAACATTTAAGATGCAAATCAACTAAAAAGCTGCCCCTAAAATATAGATATAATACTTAACACATATGTATTTGAAAATGTCTTGTGTATTTCATATAATAGCTTCACAAAACATGCTGCCAAGAAGTTCAGTAAAAAAAACAAACATTTGTGAGCATGCAACACCACAGCGATTACTCACAATGAAAAGGTAAATATTTGAATGTTGTTTTTTTTCTGTCACTCAGAATGCGACTGGGACTGGTGGTGAAGGAGAACCTGAATCCTGATCAGGGACGAGCACAGATAAGACACTAGGACGTGGGAGAGCACCCAACATTTTTGACCTGGACAAAATAGGGCTTCCCGATTTTTGATTTTTTTTTTGTTTGTTTTGTTCTTTTTACAGTGAATTGTATGTGGCCCAAGACAGCATATGGCTATTGATCTGAAATACATATGTACACATAATGTAGGAACTGTGCCTTAAAAAAAAAAAAAAAAAAAAATCACATTCCTAAAGTAACTGGTAGTTCAAGGTGCCTGTTTTTTGCCACTTGGGCACCTGACCCTAAAAATGTCTGTGTACGCCACTGCTGTTGATGCTCAAGTAATAGCAGAGCTATTGCTATGTTGGACAACTGTATTCAGTTCAAATTTGATTGGCCTTTGATTGTTTTGCATTATAGTTGCTTTTTTATTGATTTTCTATCCATTTCTATATTTCTGTTAATTTGGGAAAGATGACCTGTCTTTATTTATCCAAATTATTATTTTTTTTATTAATATTTTTTTTTTAAGATGTGTACCTAAAATTCCATCTCAAAGTGTAAGAAGAAAGAATCAAAGAAGAGTTGGGGCATATCCTGGAAGTAGGGTGAACGAACAAAGAAATTCTACAAAATCTCTGTTTATACAAGTCTTTATCTGACTTTATAAACGCTTGTATAAAGTCTTTTAAACTTTGTCAAAGACTACCATAGATGACACTACAGTTACGATTAACATTAAAATACAACCATGAAACAAGAGGATATTTCAATAGCATTTAGTGGGCAACTAAGAAAATCAGTTTTTGTTTCATAAAGTCAAGGCTTCCAGAATTGCAAACTGTGTTTTAACGAATATCTTTTGCATAACCCACTTATCCACTTATATCTTTTTTAGTCAGCGTTTTTCTTCCTAACATAAATCCTTAAAACCAAATGATTTCAAAGTGGCAAGCTCTTTTACAACGCTTCTTTGACTGAATGTTGAGAGTCATCCTGATGACCCGTCTTTATTATCCAAAACAAGAGAGCACTCAGAGCTCTTTTTTTATTTCTTTCTACCAAATAAGAGTAAGAAAAACTCAAATATCAACGCTTACTTTATATCTGGTGTAAAGATAAGGAGCATTTTAGTAAGTATATTTTACTAAACAGTCACAATAACTAGCAGGACGGACTTGAACAAATCTCCTTGGTTGATAACCTTGTTTTAAATTCTCAACAAGCCAAGCCATGCCGATGTTTGGTGGCTGAATCTAATAATGTACTTTTTTACAACTTAAGGGAATATTCCTTAGAACAAACAGTTTTGGTTCTATTTCTGTACAAAGTCGTCTGTACTACACAGATACAGTACAGACACAGAAATCAATCATATATAATCAATCCTCCAGCTGCAGAGGATCTAAACCGCTGCTGCTCGCGTTCTCACTAAAAAGAGCAAATCACCCCAGTTCTACAGCCCCTACACTGGCTCCCTGAGAACAAACTTCTAAATACTGTTAGTTTATAAATAACTTAACGGCTTAGAACCACAATACATTAAAGATCTGCTGTTGTTCTACCTCTCAGGTCTTCTGGTTCTGGTTCTGCTCTGCATCACCAGAATCAGAACCAAACGAGGAGAAGCAGCATTCAGCTTCTATGCACCACAAATCTGGAACAAACTTCCAGAAAACTACAAAACAGCTGAAACACTGAGCTCTTTAAATTAAAGGCTAGTAACCCAAATGTGTAGTGCTGCCTTTGATTGGCAGTAAATGGAACATTGATTGGTAAATTTGATGATTTTGATGATGGACTTGACTAAATATGCTGGTTATTGATGTATGATGTTTTTATGACTTGAAGCACTTGACTTGGTAAATCCATATTTATTCAAGAAATGATTCAATGCAGAGGCCATTGTGTATTTTTTCAGAATGTTAGGTGGTGTATATGGGAGCTATTGTTTGCTTTTTGTTTTTTTTTTAATACATATTTATCAGGATTAGTAGAGCTTTTTTTTTCACTGCTGTGAAAAAAAGCAGAACTTATATTTACTTCTACTTTATTTTGTGTTTCTGCGTGATGAAATGCACCAATGTTTTTACACAATGCACCGCCGTAGGGGAGTGAAGGTTGAGAGGAATATTGTTTACATACGGTTCATTAGTTTTTTGTAAGTTGGTTTTCTGCCTGCGGGCGCCCTCCATGCTTTGCAATGCTTTCCCTGATTTTAGCACCTGCAATTAGCTTTAGTGCATCAGTGTGGTTGTTCATGTATGACTAATTGTGAGTATTTATCACACGCAGCAAAGCGGGAGGGCCTACCCAAATAACAGCATGCTGTGTCAAATGTTTGTAGGAAAATCCTTGTTTTAAACAATCCTAATCTAAAGCTTGTTCGGCTTTAATGAAACTGCAAAACTTGGAACGGAAACCACTGTAGAGAATTGGTTACTTCAGTTTTGTGTAAGGAATGGAAAAACGAAACCAGCTCAAGACGTGACGCCGCAACATAAATATACTGCGTTTGTCACGACAGGGTATCTAAATATAAAGAAATCAACTTCGATTTGCGTTACAGATTTTGTTGCGTCGTGGCCGACGGCTTAACTTTTCCAAACCATTTAAAATATTATACACCTTAATTAAAAACAATATTGCAACATAATGTTATCAGATGAAAAGCATTGATTGGTTTGGAAATATTCACTTTTTCTTTCCACTGGTTAAAAGAAAGAAAAAAAAAAAACATACTGGACATTTACTTTCATGTGTCAATTAATTCAGTTTATTTTTACCTATCCCCAAATTACCACAAACGTCTTTACAGTAGAAACAAGAAAAGCTACAATGCAAATCGATTCAAAATAAGATCAAACAATTTCATTTCCTTTCAATACAACACAATCATTTTATCATATGCAAATTCCAGTTCAATCCTAAGGCTACAGTGAAGTACAATCGAAACTAACTAATCGTGTTCAGTCTGTAAAAACAAAGACCGGATGAGCTAAAGATTCACTATTGTTTATTATAGTGAAACTTGTATAAATCTGCTTGTTTATACAGATTGCTCTTTTACAAAAACAAATATACACCTTTTAAACAGGTTAAGTATTTCCTAATAAACCTAATATAACTCACTCTACCGCTAAAAATCACTATATTGTTTACCTGAACCAGAATGACTAGTAAATGCAAGAGGATTTGACAAAACGACAAAGACACATAAATACAATTTGAAAAGACAAATCGGCATCATATCTAAATACTGTTGAGATTTTACTGGAAGCTTGGTAACACTTATCATATCTTGCTAAATGTTTGTAGTAAATTTTTCGTGCATAACTTTGTTTCCATAATGAGATACTAATTATTGGCTCTGGATGAGCAGCTCCGTGCAATCACCAGTACTGAACGGGGACTGAGTTGGCCTTTAAACAGCCAGGCCTCATTAAGCACGGCCTCAACGCTGCAAGTGACCGGAGAGGCATGAAAACGCCGATTCTCTCAGCGACAACAGTGGCTAGAAGTACAAACCTCCTCAGAGCTTCAGAATGTTAATGCTGTACTCCACGTTCAAAGATTAAAAATGACAAATACAGGTAAGTCTAATGAGAAGGGTTTTTTTTTTTTTTCCTTCTTCTCAACTTCTGTTAAGTGCGTTTTAAGCTAAATAAATGTTTAGCTCTTTTTTGATTTGTAAAACATTCTTGTCTTTTCACTTATCATAGTATCACAGTTGGTGTGATTGTGATAATGGACTCATGATCTGGTGCAGTCGGTGCTGTACCTTTCTAACTACGTTTACATGAAACTGGGGCTTTTTAAACCTGCTGATGCAAAACCGCTATGAAGAGTAAGTCTGTTGTTTAGTCAGACTGATATCCAGGAACTGAACAAATCAACGTGTGGACATGGCATAACTAGCTACCATGGTTACGGCTAGAAATTAGCAACCAGGCGTGACATCTGGGTGTAGCGACAGCCTCGGACTTGAACCTCCGGAGTCACATAAAGACGGTTAGAAAGTCAGTCTTCTGTCACGTGGAAAACATCCCCAGGACTAAAAGATAAATGTTCCAACAAAATCTAGAGAAACTCTTTCATGCACTTATCTATAGACACGTTGATTACTGCAACAGTGTCTTCACAGGTCTGCTAAAAAGAATTTAAATAAATCAGAGTGAGAAGATGGAGAGTCAGAGTGGACCTGTTAAGATGTTATCTATGCTTTTAAATCTTGTTAACACAGAAAACTCTGACATGTTAACAAGAGGTTTTTTCTTGTTAAGAGAAAATCTCCCAGTTTATTAACATACTGCTCCTGAACTTATTTCCCAACTCTGGACAGTTAAATTGTTCTATACTGTTTTGATAGGACTTGTTGATGAATCAGTTGCTCCCCTGCTATGTCAACAAAGGGGTTTTCAACACACAGCTTTAAGATGAACTCTGCACACTGAGCAAAGCACGGAGAAGAGGCCGGATTACATAGAAACGGTGAAATCTGTGGCGACCAAAATATTTTCTGAAGAGGGGAACCGTTAAAGAGCAGACACAATTCTGATAGAGAGAGAAAACTTAAAAAAAAAAAAATTTTGATAAACAACTTTATGACAATTTCACTCACAATAACACACTGTGATTTTAACAGCAGGAAACCAGAAAATGGTTTGAGCTGATTTAAATCAGATTGAAATTATCGCGGTGAAACGAAGCACTAAACGTCTGCTATAACTGATTGACTGAAAATAGGTAACACAATTGTCATGCAAGCAGTCCAAATTGTATTGCTTTAACTTTGGTAACCAAAAGAAATACATTTGTTTTTATTTTCTTATGCTCAGGTAGGTTTTCAGGTTACAATTACAGTACTTAATGTAGTATTTACATTATTTCAGTTTAATTGAAGCAAGAAAATTTGTATCAAACCATTTCTTTTCATGAAGATTTTGAAGGCAACGTTTGCTTCAGTGCCATATTTTTTAAACATTTTGGCTGACAAAATGTGTCACTATGACCAGGAGCGCCACAGTTCAGGCCGGTGTGTTGACCGTCATGAAAATGTGGCGTTTGAGTTGCCGGCTGATTGAAAGCAATGGAGAACCGCTGGCTAGGCTACAAATTGATTAGCACCGTGTTTGGCTAGCTAGCCTAGCTGCTACGCTCTGCTAAATAACCAAAGAAACAGGTAATTACCATCACATTCGGTTTACTTTACCTCCATTTAAGTCACGTTGTTCTTCTTCTTCTTCTTTTCGTATCTCTTTTATTCCTTGGGCCCCAGACAATTTAAGACGTTTCGACATGATACTTTCTGAAGTTACTTGAGCTACAAAACGCACCACTGACCACTCTGCCCTCACAGCGTCACTGTCGGTGGGCAGTGACGTCACAGTGAGAGGGGCGCGCGGGGCGCAGGAACAAACCGGAACAAACGGCTAGTAGAGCGGAAGGGGCGGAGCTAAATTAAGTATCGTTACTTTTAGATATAATATTTAATTTATTTTTTTTTCGAGCTAAATTAGTGCAGAATTTTTTTATTAATAGAAAAGTATATTCTTACCTATTAGTTAAAAAAAGAGGGGGGTTTTTGCCTCCTTTTTTATGGCGCCCCCAAGACTTTTAGCGCCTCGTTGTTAAAACAAATTTGCTTGAACGAAACAAGCCAGAGAGCCATTAAATAGAGCAAATTAGGTATTATCAGGCAAATTATTACTTCTTCAAAAAGTATGTCATTGTAGGATTCATATTGGATTCCCCAATGTTGCTGCAGCAGTCACCACACCGTGGAATTTGTGATAATTTTAGAATATTGCAATGCTTGTTTACATGTCACTAAACCGTGTTTGATGGGTTTGTAAGGTTTAAGAACACAAAAGAGACATTTTTATTTGAAAGTGACTGATCCAAGAGATGAGGTTGAATTTGTTGTGCAACCAAAAGGCCTCTACACTCCCAGAGTGCCTGCAAGTAGGATCTTTGAAAGCGTCCCTTCTGTTCTCCCTCTGGGCTTGCAGGGAGCACATCCAGTTTGCATACATTAGTCAAAGCCATGATGTGGATTTGTGCAGCACTTTGATGTGTTTTTGTTTGTAATCTACTGTCCCATTCTGCGGCACCAACACGCAGCACAGATGACGTTCAAAAGCGAGGCAGACGTGTTGATGCCAAAAAAGAGAAGCTGCTGCTGGATAGAATCGAAAGTCTCCTCAGGTCGGAAAACTTTAATCCAGTTGAACTGAGGTTATGAAAATTTGGTTTATGGCAAAAACTGTTATAAAACAGAAGAAGAAGAACAGAGTTATCGTAAAAGAGAAGGAGGTGCATTTATTGGAAGAATGATTAGACTCTTGCAAATGTCCGTTGTTCCACCAAGTTGGTTTTTATCACCTTTGGGGAAACGTATTTTCTCTCACTCTGCAGACCATGCAGCTCATTTTTGCAAAACAGGCTTTAAAAATGGGATTATTTAAATGCTTACTGTAATACACACACGCAAACTGACTAATCAATATATATGGCTTACAATAATGTATGCTTTCCAGTAAAATATTGTCACAATTAACCCAATTTGTCGCTAACTCGACAAATTAAAAAGTTTTAAAACATCTTCCATCTTGTTTATACCACATAACTTTTTCTTAATGTCTCCGAAGGGTTTATTAATGCCGCAATTATGCAAGCTCATGAATCTTAAATCTGTCGCTCTCCCAGTGCGCTTGGATAAAAATATCACTGGTGCCTTTCTAAAGTGAGCATTTTATGATCTTTATGAGCTTGACAGTTTAGGGTTTTAGATATTTATGGCAAAAGCTTCATTTTGCATGAAGGAGTGCAACTGTTCCAACTGTTGCGTAATGGCCCCGAAATGAGGATATGCATTCATTTCCAACTGTATTAGTAAATACAGTCGAGTCTACGCTGTGTTCAGTCAGCGGTTTGGATGCTTTATCTGTTCCCTAAATAACAGAGAGCGGCTCATAAAGCAGGGAAATTGAAAGGAAGTAAGAGAGACGCATGCCACTGGACTTTGATAAAACAGCAGAGGGAGATTTTTTTTTTTTTTAGTTTTCCTTAGGGACCTTACACTAATCGCGTACAGAAATAATGTTCAGTCAGCAGCTAAGTGGGGACCCATGTGACCTTTCAGCTTCAAAATACTTAAAGACCCGCTCTTTAATTGCAGTAATTTGCCCCTGACGGAACACTGCTCTCATCTTCTTGCCAAACGCAGCGATTATTATACTGACAACTATTTGAGCGTTTAAATGTACCATAAAATGGTCATAAAAGGATTTATGAACATTTTATCAATGTGGGCCTGAGTTAGTATTTGGTTATGCGAAAATTGTTTATTTACCAAGAAATTATTCTCTGCTGTTTTGTGTTTTTTAATTAAATTAGGAAAACTAGAAGCGCGAGCAGTTATCAATGGGTTCCAAGTACGTCCGGACCTGACCGAGCCTCCCCAGAGGGCGACGTCTCTTACCACGTCGATACAGTTGGGAATTTGTAAGACAGTGCTTACTCCTTCAAGATGATGGCATTACAATCTATGAGTAATTGGCAAATGGCCTGCTGTTGTATAGCGATTTATCAAGTCCAGAGGACTCCAAAGCACTTAACACTACATTCAGTCATTAAGCCCTAACACAAATTCACACATGAACTGCCTTAAAATTGGGCAATTTGACATTTCAAAAATAAATTTGCCAAATGGAAACACTCGAATTCAGTAAAAAAAGACAAAAAAAAAAACTGTTATTTGATACAAAAAAAAACTTCTGGTGGTAGGATTAGGTGGGGCTTTTGGCTGTATCGAAATTTAGTGTACTTTGCAAAACTGCAATAGAAACACTGTTTCCGCGTCACACGAGTCACATGACCAACAACCGGATGTTACAACTACTGACGGAAAAGACGAAGAAGACAGGAAATGGGTTTTTTAATGACTTATTGCACGAGCAAACTTATTCATATGTGATTTTAACTGTGTTTCTTTTTAAATGGAAACGCCACAATTGTGGGTGTGTTTTTTTTTCTTATATCAGCAAAGTTTTGTGCACATTTGCACATTTGTAATGGAAACACACCTAATGATGGAGGCAAGTCTGACAGAAGCAAGGCTGCCGTACAACAGCGCCACCAGGCTCTGTGACCACCACCAGCAGGCAAGACGGGTGGAGTAACTTACACCTTAATGGTGATAAGGTGATGCATTTTCAAAAATTCATAAAGAATTACAAATTTCACAAAATAGTTTCAGGTAACTATAACTTCAACAGTAAGAATCTGTTCCCGTGTCCTTTGGTCAAAGGCTTTTCCCATTAAAACTGTAAACCAGGATTTCAAACGGTGGGGTTGGAAATTAATCCAAAACCATGGATTTGTATTAATCCATGGTTTGTATTTGGATTAATACAAATCCAAAACCATGATATTCTCCAAAAGCCTTTGGGTTTCATTTTTAATAGAGTAGTGTGAATTTTTATTGTTACGTATTGTGTATTTGTCAACTCTGTTGGGGATTGTAACAAGGCGATGAAACCCTCATACCTCATGTCTTGGTCTATTTTAACCGTATAAAACAACTCAAGCTGAAATGAATTACATCCTTCAGATACAACACTAGTCACAGATATCAAATGTCTTCATTTTCACAAGTTTATGTTTTCTCTGACAAACAATGTTTGTGTTACTACAACAAAACAACATTTGTAGCACTGCCGAATGTATCAAACTCCCCTCATCATCAGTTGTGACTCATCCGTCTGCTCCAAGTCTGCCAAGACTGGAAAAAAAAAAAAAAAAAAACTTGGGGATTTTGTAATAGACTGTCAGGGGCCTCAAGGTATCAAAGATGATAGTATGTTCTAGCGTCGTTAATCTCTGGTATGCAGCCAAAATATGTTTCCTAAGGGCAAAAAAAAATCAGACAACATGGTGCGATTTAACCCTCCGTCACCATGTGGTTCGATTCTGTGATTTTAGGATAAACAAAGTGGAAGACGAAATCTGTGAGGGGGACAAGTAATGCAAATGTTTGATTGCAGACGTTAATCAGACATCTTTAGAAATATTGTTCACAAATGGATTGCACTCTTCTTTTTTTTTACCTAGCACTTTGATGCCTCCACATTGCTGTTTCTGTCACTTGTTTCATGCAGAGACGGGCGCATTTTCAATTCATGATTTCACATAAAAAACAAAAAATTGTTCACGAATCAGTTTAAGAAATCAGGCCTAGAGACGCGAATGTGACGCTTTTTAATATGGATGAACGTAAACAAAGATTGTTGATGAACAACATTTAGAGATACAGCGTTCAATAAGGCCCCTCTAATTAGCTGAACGCAGCCAAAACCGAGCCAGATCAGCATCTCATTATCAAGTCAAAAGTAAAACGTCGCTCGGCACGATCGCTCCTGACACTTCGATGATTTTCGCCGAGACGCTGTGCAAGACAACCTGGCGTTTGTGGGAAGAATTGTTCATTTGTGACAAACTCAGGACGGTTTTTGGGATGCATTTGAAAAGCTGTGCAGCTCTAATAGATAACTGCTTTCAAAATGAATCCAGAGAAAAAGAAAAACGTGTCAACATCTCAGTCAGTTTTGAATGTACTATAGTTTGTGCCACGTATTGTTCACTCTCTCCTTTGGCGTGTTTGTGTCTTTGCAGAGAACTATTTAACTGTAATGTGATGTTCTCACATAATGAGTGCTCTCTGTCAAAATTGGCAGCCATGACAAAAAATACAGAATTTATAAGCTATGCAAGGGCCGTGTGGTGAATTTGAATTACAAAACTCAAGGCGATTGCAGCATATTTGCCCTGAGAGATCGCACTGAATGCTTTAGAACCAGAAAGAAAAAAAGAAAAAATAATGCTGGTAGTGAGTCTGAGAGTACAACCCTAATTTAATTCATGTGACTGATCACACTGCGTGTCTTTAGTATTAAGCGTGTCCTGACAAGAAGAAGAAGAAGAAGAAGCAGAAGAAGAAGAAGGAAAAGAAGAAGAAGCACAAATGCAATGCAGAAGTGGAGATGGAAACACCCTTTGGACAATGAACAATCATAGTGAAATTGTTTGCCAAATATGTCAAAAACAAAGAAGGAAAAAGCAACCCATAGAGGGTGAAAATTATTGAGCAAACTACTAACCTACTTTTTTTTTTTTTTTTTTACTTCTGACATATTTTATTCACGGCTTGTCGAGTTTGCTGAGACGACGTCTGTTAGTAATGCCTTCCACAAGTCTGGGGAGAATATTAATAAGAAGAAACATTATTTTTTAAAAAAACATAAAATGAATTAGCAGTTTTCTTGAAGAGGCTACTCTGATCAAATGAGGACAATAATCACATTTTTACCAACATGTCAAATGCTGTGTGCTGAAAATTATTACTCTGAACAAATCATCCCCCAACCTAAAAACTAGTTTTGGTTTATATAATGCTGTAAGGATGGAATGATTCAGATCAATTCTTGGGTTTGAAATGGCCTAGTCAAAGTCCAGACAGCCAATTGAGAGTCTTTATTAAGACTTTAACCTTGATGTTCACAGATACTCTCCATCAAACCTACAGTCTTCAATTGAAAAAGGCTGACTGAAGATTTTTATTTTTTTTAATTCGGAAAAAAAACAAGTAAAAGAAAACAACCTCAAAAGCATAATTTTCTTTCGCCTTGATAATAACTTGCAACTTTGTTTGGAGTCTCAAGTAAAATATTCCAAATCCTTAAATTTGTGGTTGTAAGAATACAAAAAGTTAAGGGAAGGGAAGACCTTTTGCAAGGACTTTGAGTTGGACTCCCGTAAAGATTGAATTATTGGCTTTCCTACGAATGGTTCCTCTTATTTCAAACATGTTGTGCTTAACCTAAAAAGATTAAATAAAATAAGCACATCTCAGTTTTGTCTTCAGAAAAAAAAAAAGAAAAAATCAATGTCCACCAAAGAAGCAAAGGTAAACAAAATGGTTACTTTGTTATTGAGTAACTCGTTTAATATCAAAGTGAATGAAAACACAGGCAGAAGAAGCCATCTTTCCCATACAAAATGATTAGAAATCATGAGCAGGTATCATCATTTCTCAATATGGAGAGTCAAATAATGTGTCTACTGAAGGTGTAAACATCTGATTAGCTCATCGGGGGCGGAGAGAAGCTCTCAGACGGTACATTTATGCTTCCCGCAGTGCAATTTGACCTACTTCAGAAGCCTCACAAAGCATTAGACTCCAGCTTTGTTTGTTGGTGACACAGAACAACAAAGTGAGGACCATTTTTAGATGTTCTCTTCAGTCTTCCTGGAAACACTTTTCATTTTTTTTACTAAATATGTTCTCTTTAAAGCTGCCAAGCAAAAGGCAAAAAAAAATATATGTAAAATAAAATAAATCCAGACATATGAAATACAGAGAAAGAAGAGTTTGAGGGAGTAAACAAACCTTCATCATCTACACTTGACAGCAGAGGACATGGTCTGGGTCTGTTTTTAGTGTCTGCACTCAAAATAAGTTTCATGCCAGGAGTTATGTCAGCTGCCTGGCAGATACATTCCACACATGTTCGATACCTGAAATCTGTGAGGACGAAAGCAGGCACAAAAACAAATGTTCAGCTCTACAAGCACACAGTTCCTGTCAAATTGAGCCTTGTGAAAATATCCGAACCACCCAAAAAGATAAGACTTTTCTGACTTAGAAGCTGGCACAAATACAACGCAAATTAGTGAATTAAATTAATCTGAAAGTACGGAATGAGAAAGTAAAATATGTATTTAAGTTTATGTTAAAAAATCATAAGAAAAAAACTCTTTGAAAACATCAAACGATGATGTCGTTTCTAATGTAGCATCTGTTTCAATGCAAACACATATAAACCATATTATGAACTAATGAGATTTATTTTTTGAAATACCATAAATTGCATAAACTATTAATTTAAAAAGGTAGTGTTATATGTTTTCCAGGCACATAGTGCCATTTCATAGCACAATCAAGTAACTTCAGTTGTTATGGAAACACAGCATATATCAAATACGACTTAAAAGAAATTTCACTTTCAAACCTTGAAATTGGGCTTCTGTCTCTTTAAGAACACTCCGCTTTCAGCACTTCATCACAGCAGTGTTTCTTATCACGCTGCTTACTCCCGCTTTTAGGAGCGTTGCACTGAGAAGTATGACGAGCTCAGCCGACACGCAGTTCCACCAGGTTTTTACTAGTTACTGCTGCCACTAGTCTGAAGGAATTGAGTGGGGGAGGTGTGTGGGAAGAGTGCTCTGTGAGGCAGAAGTTCAGCTGGGGACTGCAGCTCCAAGGACAAGTTTTGTGGAATTAGGTGACGCTTTGTGGGGAGGATGCCTTTAGGAACCCCGAATGGTGGCTATAAGAGATTCAAGGATTCCTCAAACATGCGTGAAAGAGTCAAATCAACACTCTGGATGTGCTATAGGTGAGGGGATAAAATTATAACATAAAGTAAAGCGCAAAAAAAGTAAATTTTACACAATACTCCCCTCTCCATTCCCTTGTAATAATTGTGGGACATTATGAATTACAGATAAACAAGTAAAAAATGTGCCCATCTTAGTTTGCAATCTATTGTTGTACATAACATATTTGTTTAAGAGAGAGAATTATTTTTAGTAGTAAGATAAAATAAATGAATTTTTCATGATTTTTAGTTTTTACTAACAAGCTCTTCTTCACCTTGTACAAAAGCTTGTAGGACACAGTGCCTGAAAGGCACCAACAACTTACAGAACTGCTTCGTGGCAAGAGATTTTGATGTAGAATGCCTTTTGCAGGTTCGCATGTGAGTCATCTATTGGATAAGGTGCGGCCTGTTGTTACAAACCTTTCTTTAAACTGGACAGCAAACAGTAATTGGTTCCATTTGAAGGTGAAAATCGAGGAAAGTGGCCATCGAGTCTTTCCCTAGTTGTTAGCAAAAACACATGTCAGGTTGCATGTGGCAAAATCTACTCTTTAGGGCTTTGTTATTTTCACAGATATCGATCCCTCTGTATGTGATCTGTCTGAAGAGGTTCTTTTTATTTTCCTTCTGAGGGCCCCATCATCGAGTCTTGTATCACCCGGCGCGGCGGAATCGATTTGAGTTGCTCTTTAATTATCAAGATTTATCAAACGTGTTTGTCTGTTTTTTTGCTTTTGTTTTTCTCAAAATCGCATTCACCTCAGACGTTCGACATCTCCACTTCTGTCTAAACTGAACTCATGTTTCAGGAATTTGATATTTCATTTCAAAGTAATCATGACTAATGGGTTTACAGGCAGCGCTAGGCAATAGCTGGTACCGGCTGCCTCTATAGATATCTGTCAGATCTGCTTCAGCCTCAGATCTGTATTTGTTTGAGGCCTCGTCGCCGGGTGAGGCAGATTTCAAAACAGGTGTTCGTTGCCTGTCAAAAAAGTGCCACATATGTATCCACTGCAGCTATCAGAGGGCATTTAAAACTGTACATTTGCACTAGACTACATCTAGACTACTGATGCTCATTATTGCAGGATCGTCCCATTAATACATTACTTGATTTCACACAATATCACGAAAACGCCTTGTCTGCGTCAATTTAGATTAACTCACGTCGGGATGGCAGATGCTTGAAATTGAAACTGACCTCCTTTCTAAAAAACAAAATATAACTAATATTTAGATGCACATTTTGAAATTTTAAAACCATAACTGACATTAAAACATTCAGCTCAAGGCTTAAGAACTGGCTAAAGATGAACCAGAATTGTACTCATTCTTAAATGTTATGATTGTTTTGATTCAGTTGTTTTATATATTTTTTTATATTATTTTATTGTATTTACTGTTGATCTTAACTTTTCAATTAAACCAGCTGTTCAAACCCCATAAGTCCTAAACGGAGCGTCGGTGGTCCGGCTAAATTTCCGGTACCGTAATCATTCAAAGACCCTCGGTTAAGCCTTAAAAAAAAAAAGTCGGCGACATTAGGGTAAAAGTAACCTACCCCTCTGATGCACGTTACCACTCATTTCCACACTCTTATTCACATCGACAACACCTCATCAGTGACAAACCTATTTAAAACACGTTCTCGGGACTTAAAGTCCACTTATTTTTCACACTTTCAGACTTGCAGAATTCACCTTTTTTTCAATACATCAACATACATGATGAGTTATGAAATAGTGTGAAAGGAGCCTAACTCCCTCTAAAATACTGTCACAAATTTGCCACACTGGTGAGGTTGTTCACGTTTACCACAAATATTCTTAGCAAACCATGGATCATATTGGAGCAACTGCACCAAATTGTACCTAATCAGCCAAAACTAATATCTATTGGATGTGCTACGTTCAAAGGAATAATCAAAAATGTGTTGGACAGCAACAGCACAAATTATTTTATTTTACTTCGAGTAAGTTCCGGCAGTAACGGGTTAAAGATGTTTCTAAGAAACCTTTGCCAAGTAGAGCAGCTGGAAATGTTAAACTGTCGCTTTTAATCAGACGCTCATTTTCTTTTTGTGTTGAAACTTGGACAGTTTGAACAGATTGTGTTCAATTCCACCTCTTCTTGCTTTCTTTTCTCTTCATGTGAGGCAGAGAGTGACAGCTTCTGCGGTGTATAGACTTTACATGGTGGGACAATAGAGCTTAGTGCTTCGACTCTAAAAGGGAGCTGTACTTATTCAGCACCAGAAGGCTTCAGAGATCATGCCTTGTTCATTCCAGGGCCACTTGCTAGGGATAATGTAACCTAAAAAAAATGATCTAGTCAACAAAAGAAAAGGGAAAAAAAATAAAACATTGTATTGAACAGCAATACTGTTTTCATAGATGGAACAAACTCTTTCCAGTACTGTGAAAGAGTGATTGCTTTCCGGTTACAGAAATGGCCCTGTTCGTTTTTTTTATTTTGCCATTTGATTAAATAAAATAAATGTATTTATATTGCGTAAAGTTAAAACAAATGGCAGCTCCAGACACTTTGCACTCTTCATTGTTTACCATCACAGTGATTTGTACTATGTTTAAAAGTACGCCTATAGCATATGTTTACTGACACAATATGTGAAAGTGTACACGATCCTATCAGGTTGAATAATTAACTTTTTTTTTTTTTTTAAGAAAAGATGGTTAAGCCTGTTTGAGTAAAGCATCAAAATTTATATAATTGTGCAAATTGGAATTGCTTACTGGAAACAACTCATATTTTTCCAAAAAAAAAAAAAAAAAACAGCTTTTGTGCTTGGCAAGGTGGTTTTCTGACTGCATCAAAATATTTGCAAAATTCCAAAGGAAACATCTGGTTGTTGGTCACCAGATGTTGTTGGTCAGGTGACCAACAACCAGATGTCATTGCTGGTGGGAAATATGAAGAAGACGACAGGAAGCAGTAGCATGAAGATGGCGTGGCATGTCTTTCAATGACTTATCACGTGAAAACAGTTGTTCACGTGTGATTTTAATTGCGCTTCTTATCGAATGGAAACATTGCAATTCCGTCATTGCAGTGTTTCTCGATGTTAGCGGAGAATCGACAAGGCTTTGCGCACGTTTGTAATGGAAAAAATCAGGTTCAGTAGATATTCTGACTAAAAAGGTTCAACTGATTCATCGAGTGTGTACAGTCTGCAGCAATCCCTCATCCTGGTAAAATATATGGCGATAGAGGGTGAGAAAGCACTCCTGTTTAACATGAACAAATTTCCCGCAGAAACATTTGTAGTGCGAACCTCCCTCTGCCGGGAGCGAGACGCTTTTATGGCTGGTCTGGACTCGCGTTTTATCAGAAAGAAAAAACGAAAGCACACAGTGTTAATGGCAGCAGCAGCTCTGTCAATGGCTTCACCCAAGAAAGATGTTTTTTCTTTTTTTATAGGCAAGCTTAGAGAAAGTGCAACACTTTTCATATTTACGAGACAATTTGAAAGAAACACTCTTGCATCTCGATGCAAATATAGAACTGTGATCTATAGTTTTTATCATGTCTGAAGTCTAATACTTTAAAACCTATTCAAATAAATGGAATGTATTCACTGCGACAGACCGACGACCTGTCCAGGGTGAACCCGCTTCTCGGCCGAAACGTTCGCTGGAGATGGGCACCAGCAGCCCTCCAGACCCCACTAGGGACGAGGGTGTTAGAAAATGGATGGATGGATGGAATGTGTTCACATTGTAAAACCGTAATTATGTTTGGATGTACAACGTAGATCTGGTTCTTGTAAAAAAGAATGTTTCAGAAACATAGCTCACCGAAACCAATAATGCTTTTTGTACCACTGTGAAATTGCAAGCGCCCTCATCGACGACACTTTGACCTTACAGGTTCTGGCTCGATGGTTGACTATTTCTGGAAGGTATGGCCTCGTGATAAAACCTCACACACGCATATTAGTACCATATATAGTCCGAATCACATAAATAATCTATTTTGATCCTGTGGCCTTTCCTTGAACACCTGTTCTGCTCTGTCATATTCTTTATGCAAATCAGGTGGACGGGACCAGTGGAGTTGTCAACACAAACGGAGCATCTTGGTTCCAGTGAAGTAACGTGTTCGTCTCTCGGAGCTCTGAGACATGCTTGGTGAAAGTCGCGAGAAAGTCAAACTATTTCCAAGTTACTGCCAGCTATTGGCAGGAGTGTATCGCAAGGTTTGCCAACATATCCTTTTATGAGCAACAGAGCTCCTTGTTGGCTGCTGGATGCGCTTGTTCTTATTTGATTTGTCGGGGAAGGAATCATCTGTTCTTTTTCCTCACAGAACAGGAAGACAGTATGGCTCTTTGTAAGAATTTTAAGATATGTTTTTCAGCTGGCTGTGATCCTTATCGCAGGGACAGCTGTTGGATCCGATAACTATAGCTTCTATTTGCATTTAGTGCAAAGATATTCCTTTTTTTATTCTTTTTATTATTACTTGAGAGATTAGATACACTAGTGCATTCTGTATGCTATCCCAGGTTGCAATGTGGCGATAACAGTCTGAAAGGCTCGTCAAATCCCTCCCCGTGATGATACCCTTAAAGTCGGCTCCATTCAGCTACAAATGCCGGAATGCGGCGAATATGAGGTGTTCACAGAGCGTCGCTTTTTCCACATTTTGTTATGTAACAGCTTCATTTCACAATGAAATCACTATTTTAAAAAAAAATAATAATATCATGCCCCCTAATTACAACATGACTTTAAAACTGCAGTATGTAACTTATATATAGATACATATGTATGTTGAAACAGCATGAGACACAATCTGTAAAAATAAAAAGTGTCCTGCTAGAAACAACCAATCAGAGCCAGGAGGCGGTTCTTAGCGCTGTCAATCACCCTCACTCCCAGCCAGTCATGCTCCCAGCAGATAAATAGTTTTCAACGTTGTTTCTCCGCCATTAGAACATGTAGCAGTGCAAACACGAGGGTGATTGAAGGCGCTAAGACTCTCCTCCTGGCTCTGATTGGTTGTTTTTGAGTAGATTGATCTTTTATCTGTTTCATATTATGCTGTCATGACATGGTGATGGTGTTAACAAATCTGTAAAAAAAAAAAAAAAAAAAAAAACATTCTTTTTAATAAATGTTCCATACTACATCATCAATAAAATTGAAAAAAATTCACAGATTCAAAATTTCCTGGATGTGTTCCTATAAGCCTGGCCCTCCTGTGGTTCAATGGTCACAATGTGGATGTTTTGTTTTCGCTTTATTTTTAAAGTGAAGGATCCGCCTCCTCCTCTGTGATTGGGTGCTGCTTCCCAGGTTTTACTTAGCTGTGGCCTTTATAATGACTGTAAAGTTGCACTTCTCTGCCTTTTAGCAATTTGACTGCCAACCTCTCAATTGTTTGTGAAGCCTTGAAAGCCCTTTAGTACTTTTGTAGTAATGTACCTATTTGGTTAAGCTGTCTTCGTTTGGACTGCCTCTTTGTTTGATTACTTTTTTGCTGTTTATAATAAGTGGAAACACGGTTGCAAAGATTTTGAATTCTTGTGTTTTTACAGAGAATTGCAATAATTTCAAATAAATCTTTTTAATTTGGACAACAGAGGGTAATTTGGTTGTATTTTGAGGGATTTTTTTAACTCTTCTGTAAGCTAAAAAACAGTGGAACGCTATAAATAAGTGTAGACCCACTATATAATATATATGTTATATATATATATTACAGCAGAATAAAGTTTCTGTTTTATTGAGATTTTGACCCTTGAGGTTAGTTTACAGAAAACCATTTTCATTTTTTTTGATTAGCCTCCTCTTTTTGTTCATTAAGTAAAATTAT
>CAEGAE010064919.1:0-16652 GCA_903067095.1 Girardinus metallicus | reverse complement strand
TGGGAAGACTGAATCCGCAATAGGCAAGCAGCTTGGTGTAAAGAAATCTACTGTGGGAGCGATAATCAGAAAATGGAAGACCTACAAGACCACTGCTAATCTCCCTCCATCAGGGTCAGTATCACACTACGCCACCAGAGACTCAGATCTTGCAGTGCCAGACGTGTCCCTCTGCTTAAGCCTGTACATATCTGGGCGCGTCTGAAGTTTGCTAGAGAGCATTTGGATGTTCCAGAAGAGTATTGGGAGAACGTCATATGGTCAGATGAAACCAAAGTAGAACTGTTTGGTATAAACACAACTCGTCGTGTTTGGAGGAGAGTGAATGCTGCGTTGCATCCAAAGAACACCATACCAACTGTGAAGCACCCTAACCCATGGAAGATGAAACATGGCTGGGTCTTTCATCATGACAATGATCCCAAGCAAACTGCCAGGGCAACAAAGGCGTGGCTTCATAAGAAGCATTTCACGGTCCTGGAGTTTTGTTCAACATACCGTTGCTGGAATGGGCCAACATTCCAGCAGCGGTGTGTGCCAACCTTGTGAAGACTTACAGAAACCGTTTGACCTCTGTCATTGCCAACAAAGGATATATTACAAAGTATTGAGATGAACTTTTGTTATTGACCAAATACTTATTTTCCACCCTTATTTTCAAATAAATTCTTTAAAAATCAGACAATGTGATTTTCTGATTTTTTTTTCTCATTTTGTCTATCATAGTTGAGGTCGACCTATGATGTCAGTTACAGGCCTCTCTCATCTTTGTAAGTGGGAGAACTTGCACAATTGGTGACTGACTAAATACTTTTTTACCCACTGTAAATACACCAACATCTTCACAAGCTTAGTCAAACATGTAAAAACATTAACTTTAATCTGTTCAGTCAGTGCAATTAGCAATATAACAAACAACTTTAAAGTAAACTGAAACTGACCAAAATGCATTTAGGAATTCTAAATATAATGTGAAATAAATAAAAAAGCTCAGAGCACATAGCATAAAATTAGATTGAATAGATCTGCCCTTAAAGGTCGAGGACATTGTCATCAATAACCAATCTACAATTGTTTTCAATATCAATACTGATACAGATATTATCAATGCTCACATGGTGAGCATGTGTGCATGCTTTACCAATGAGCTGGAAGAAGAGCATCGACTTGGGGGAATGTAAATGGGTTGATTTGTGTTCATTTTCATCCAAATGTGTATCTTTGAATATTTCATTTTCTAGTATTTGCTCCGTTACAATTTATCTTCTGTCTTTTGATTTCCATTAAGCTGCCTTGGGGATAACAGTTAAACAAGAAACTGTCCCTTCAAAACAAAAGCATTTCATCTCAAACAGGAAGCTGACCATAGGTAAAACTAGTTGAAGTCGATATAGGTAGAGACCTTGTAAGTTATTAGTAAGTCATTTGCACATTGTAGTCAACATTTTATTTAATAACTTCACTACATACTGCAGCACTGGGAAAAGGCAGATGAACTCGATTTTTCACGGATTATTTCTCATTATATTGTCTCAGCGTAGTGACAATTTTAACAATACGTAAAATAACACATTGTTAAAAGTTACATACTACAGCTTTAATGTGAAAGATTAAGATCCACACCAATTAGGATTTACTTCTACCTCTGTACCAGCTTTTATTAATGTCAGCTATAATCCTAGACACGCAGAGACAAAAAAAGAATCTCAGCTATGCTTCCGCTCCCACCATCACATGAGAAATGTTGATGATGTTAATAATATCACATTTTGTACATCTTAATACTCTGAATCACTTTCTTCCGTATAATTATGTCTCAGATTCTCTTCCACCTACTCATCTTGATCCAGATTCAAAAAGGGCACACGAGCAGGGTCAAAGGCCAGAAGCATCATGAAACACTATCACCCCTCTTCCTCCATTAACAATAATCAAGTAATAATGATCATCTCTTTGCTTCAGATATCATTGCCGTGACTGATACATAACCCATTTGTAACTATTAGATGAGAGTGGTGAGTTGTATAGCTGCTTAATGTTAACGCCTGTTGAGCAGTTTGGATTGAATGACCAGCAGCTCAGATTGCAGACGTTTTAGTTATAATATGATCTGAGCTCTCCACAACCTGATAAACATCATGTAGAATGTCAAGCAAAACATGAGGCTCATCAAAAGCCCCAACATTTCAAAGGTACAAACGATAAAGAAAATACTCATTACCACTTTTAACACTTTGGGGACAAATTCGAAGAGCTAAAGACATTTTATGACACACTGCTTTTCTCCAGTGGAACCCTGGTCATCATTATAAAATGTAGGGGCACATAATACTTGAAAAGTGTTGCTTCTTACAGCCTTTTGACAAAAAAAGTATCTCCTTTATTAATTGTAACTGTGATTATCACATGAATAAAGGAACTAGTTATTCCCATATGCTTCCTGACGGTCTCCAGTTCTGTCGATGAAAATGTTACCATCTCTCTCCAGGATCAGTAGGTGTTGTTGGGTGAAAGACTTTCATTATTCCCTCTTTCACTTCTGAGGAAAAACATAGTAGAGAGATCAACCTATTTTTCATTGACTGGTTAAAGTACTTTTGTACCAACAGCCATTGCATTAAGATTCATAAATAATAAAAAAAATTATTATGGTAATGACATTGATTTTAAATAAAGTTTGCATTGCAAACATAAGAACATCAAGGAGAATTTCAATAGATATCATAATTTACCTTTAATAAATAGCCACAATCTCATCATGAAAAGAACGTTAATGTCTAGCACCAAATGCTTTTTGTGTTCACAGAAGGCAAGCAACACATTCTGCCCTGAATGAAATTCAGCAAACTGTTCCAAAAGACAGGGGAGGAAAAAAAGCTTTAATCTTTTTGTTTTCTCTTAATTCCCCCTTGCAATAAAAGCAGCAGAGGCAAGCCCAAGGATGATATTAAGCACATAAGTACGTCAATGCAATGCCAATTTATTTAATCAATGGTATTCATAAGGCATTTAAGTCAATGACACATGGCGAGCAACAGTATAAAACAAAGAATCCTCGTTAAAATAGATGCATGCCCCTTTCATTGTGCGCTGCATAATTTATTTGGAAAGAATCCCTAAGAAAGTCATCAGTGCTTGCTGGCACCATGTACAACAAATCCCTCTCATTTATGTCCATGTGTACGTCCACAGTCACACTATATTAAGTCAGCACAGTGAAGAAGCGTGTTCCAATCACAGAGTGATGGCTGGAAATTAGGGGAAAAACTCGTCAGACTGAACAGGGAATAATGCACTTGGTTTAACTTGGTTACCGTTAATCAGTGACTTTTAGCTGGATGTAACATCCTCAAAATTGACCTGTAAATGTAAACATTTGGAATTTGGTACACATATCAATCTCTCTACAACAAGAACTAAACCCTCTTGAAATCCTAAAACCAATTAGAAGTCGGCCATTTTGGATCAAAAGGCTGTTATTGAGGGTTGACAGCAGATCTGGCCACACTATTTCTTCAGAACATGCTTTAAACCAAGAAGACCAGCAAACATTTGCTAGCAAAGAAGGTAGCGTCTCCTTCCTCTTTGTAGGAATTTTTCAGTCAATTCGTCTGTGTCGTTCTTCATCATAAATATTGTCAGAAGCAAGCTTGACATTCACAGGAAGTCAGACCGAAAATCCCATAATCATGTAGAGTCACGGAAACAAGGAAAGAAATCTGAAAAATTATAAATTTCTGACATTTATTGTTAAATTGCTACATTTTGCATTGTTTTGGTAATATATATTTTCCGAGCAGTTTGTGTACATATATTCAATCTTAATGGTGGGAAGATGGAACGGCAATCAGTTTTCACTACAGATAGCATTTTGTACCTTAAGATTTCATCAAAATATTAATACAGATGAGTAAATATAATTTCATAATAAAATCTCTCCTCCTGTTATTGGATTAGATTCAGGAGCCAACACAATACATCATTTCTTTTATTAATTCCCGGGTTTCTGTGCTCATAAAAGACAGTGATGTCTGAGGATATGTTTCCATTATAGATGTATGAAATCCTTTTGTTCATATCAGAAAATTAGATTTCATTATTGTCTGTGTTCTATCATTCAGGCACTGTTTTCACTCCTTGTACTTTCCACATTTGAATACTTTGTTTATTTAATGAGGGGATAGAAATGTCTGTACTGTAGAACATAAAAGCAATCAGTCTGCATGATTTAACAAGAACCTCTGTCCATTAAATGAACTGCGGCACTATTGGAGGAAAACGATGCACAACACATCAGCAGTTTCTCCTCAGTCCTCCCAGACAACACAGACAAGCTATACTATCAAAATGACACTTCTTCTGGGGAACACCAGAGCAGGAACTACGTACAGTAAGCAAATAATGTACAGCGCCATGGAGAAAAAGGGCCAAAAGACAAGATAGTTTCAGGGTCTTTTTATATCTGTATTTGTATGCGGGGGCTGGGGGCTGACTGTCTGCCTATGCCTGTTTGTATACCTCCTGGAGGCACAAATGTCAGCTTTGAGCAGTTTGTGGACTCCCCACTAAGCTCTTGGACCACTCTGATCCAGATTTGTTCTATCTTCTGGACTCTTGGCATGGCACACATGAGTTGTGGCCATCAATGTGTCATTCAAATGCCATGGCTTCACACTCACCACTTACTACTTTGTTCGTGGATATAAAGGTTACAGTTTAGTCCATTCGCTCCTGTGCAGTTGTGACAATGTGCTTACGCTTACTGATTTCTATATCATTTCACCAAAACACTCATTTCCATGAACATTGCTGGCAGGATTGGGATAATGTCTGAATCAGTAGCTTTATTTTGTAGAGCAGATCTTTTGCCAAATTCATGTTAGACACATTTTTGTTGCAAACGGGAAAAACTAAAGCAACAATAAAGAGCAAGTAATCACACAACATGAAAGACTGAATTGCAACCAGTTCAGTGTTTTATTCACAAGACTGCAACAACAAACCAGTGAATACCAGAGAGAGGCAGACGTGATGGGACGTCATTGTTTCAGTCATCATTCATTACACCAGAGCAGCAAACTAAATCCAACTGAATAAATGAACCAACATAAAAATGGTCTTGAAAGAAGGAAACAAAACATTGTCATGATTAATTTAATATTTGATTGTGCCTCAATCAAGTAAAAAAGTTGCTTTCAGTTGTTCTAAAAATTGCTACAGATATCAAATATTGCTTCAAAGAAATTAAATTTTGTTACTGAATGCTGTAAAATTTGGCCTCTGTATATTTAAAAACTTTGGCTCTTACTAAAACTCCGACTTGACAAAGTCATCATAACATGTCTCCTTTATTAACTCTGACAATGTTTTCAGTACTGAGAAATAGTTTCCATGATGAGCACAGCAGACGTGCACTTCCACCAGGTGTTTGCTAATTGCTGCTGGCTAGTCTGAAGGAGCTGAGGTGTTTGACAGCAGGTTGCCATGGGAGATTATATGATTTATCAAATCTTCACAAGCATGAAATAATCAAAGCAACATTGCAGACACAGTTCTGAGGAGAGAATAACATAATGACATGATGTAAAGCTCAAAAAAGTCAATGTAACATAATACTGGCCCTTTAAATCAGAGGTGTGAAGGAATAAATCATATTCAGTATGATGCTCTTTACTCCAAGACAGAGATGGTGCCAGACACACATGGCAGATGATGAGTAGAAGAAGAAAAACAACAACAAAGCATGTTTTACAGCACATATGTCCAACTCAAGACCTGCAAACCAAATCAGACCGGCCTTAACTATTTAAGAGGCTAGGTCCTTTTGCCTCTTAAATATCATTTTGTTTGTCAAATCAATTGTTATTTGTATCAGATCAAATTACATCAATGTGAAAAGATGTTAAATGTTATTTAATTTTAAGAAGTACAAGCCAAATGCAGAGAAACTATCATATTTTAACAGCTTGTTAATAGGTTTTAACTATATGTTCTCCAACAGTTGGTCCTTTGAGAACATTCATGATCTTGATTTGGCCCAAACTAAAATTAATTTAACAAAGAAATGCAGGAGAGATCTGCTGTGGATAATTCATCAGGAACAACCAGGAATCCGACATGGCTCAGCTTTATTTTTTTCTTGTCTGTGTGTTTCTCTTTCTCCTGATGAGAAAGAGTTTTATTCACCTAATGAGCTGGTGTATAAACCAGCTCATTATCACCTCTTTAAGAGGGTGGAGCATAAACTTTATCTCTGAGCTAAAAAAAAAATAAAGACTGTGAATAGGAGTGTGTGCTTGTCCAGCAGATCCCAGCGGCTGATGTACATGGAGTAGGAGAGGACTGTGAAGCCTATATGAGAAGAACTTGGCTTGTTGAAGGGGCAATCCTTTGGCCCCCTTCTGTAAGTCAGCTAAGAGCAGAAGGTGGAGGCTTTTCAACCCCATCACAGACAGCATCTTGACCTGGCAGCAGAGAGCCATGGGCTGCTTAGCTACAGCATGAGATTGAGTTTGAAGACTGTAACTGGACTGAGCCTGACACTGACACTGACAGGGCACTGACCTGGACTTAGAGTTTGGCTCCCACTGAAGCAGTGAGATGCTGACCTTGAGGTTGGAGCCGACACAAGGCTTTGTTAGAGATGTCGTACTGCGGTTAAGAGTCTACAGCTCTATGTAAGGAGGGAGCAGAATATGGAATACAGTGGAGCAAAAACAACAATGATAAAAAAAATAATAAAATCAAATAGATATAACTGAGAAACTAAATCAAAATCAAAATGTCATTAAAGGACAAAACTAACAAAATCCTAATGTTAATACAGGAGGCATCCTAAGTAGATACCAAAGTCACCTCAACTCTGTAAAACTGCAGTGGCTCTACTCTGAGCTGCTCTGAGGGAAAGTCCAGACACTGTGCAGAGGAAACTCATTTCAGTCTCTTGTATCTGTGATCTCCTTCTTTTGGTCTCCAACCGGAACTTGTGAGTGTAGATGAGGTTTACTGGTAGATTTACCAGTAAATTGAGAATCTCAATTTACTATGATGCACCGGTAAAGCGCTCGCATCGCTGCACATGCCACAACAATCCACTTAGCAATCTCCCACTCTATTTTTTAAAAAATAATTAAACTCCTCCACTTGGGGCAGGGCCTCCTCCTCCTCCACCTGCAGGGGACACTCCACCCTTTTCTAGCTCAAGACCATGGTGTCGGATCTTCTTCCCAGCCACTTCACACTTTGCTGCAATCTGCTTCTGAGGCCATCAGAACAGATCCCCTCAACACCTTGGCTGCTCCTAGAAGTTCAGTCCATAAAGCTTCTGAACAGAATCGGTGACACAAGGCAACCTTAGAGGAGTCCAGCAAGTCTGACTTACTGCTGGAAGTACAAACCAAATTCTGATAGCATTTGTGCAGGATGTATGAAGGAGTCTGGTACTTTGTACTTATGAAGTACCCATCTACAGGAAGCCTAAAGGGACATGGTCGAACACCTTCTCCATGTCCACAAGACACGCTAGTTTTGCAAACTCTAATGTACCATTCAGGACCCTGGTGACGGCGTAGAGCTGGTCCATCGTTCCATGGAAAGGATAGAACACACACTGCTCCTCTTGAATTGGTGATTTGACTATCTGGCAAACTTTCAGCAGTGAGGTCTATTCAGGACCCCTGAATAGACCTCACTCAGGAGGTTTAGCAGTGTGAGCCCCCTCTAGCTGAAGCACACTTTGTTCTTTGGGTTGGCCTCTGAAACCTCCAGTGCTGAATTCGAGGAGGTGTTTATTAAAAAGCTTCTCCGTTGCAAGGCCCTGGAGCTGGATGGGATTTGCCTGGAGTTCCTCAACGTTCTGGATGTTGCAGGATGTCCTGATGTCCTGGATGCTGGATATCCAGGACATCAGCATCAAGAAGATGCTGATGCCCAGCATCTCCTGAACATCAGGCTCATCTTACCTGGATTGGAGTGTTCCAACAATTACCACTAAGTAAAATATTGTGGGACGTATAAAACTGTAATTATTGGGATTTCTTTTAAAACAGAATTTATTTTACAAATTCTATAATAAAATCTTAACAAAACATTTAGACAATTAAACTGACACAATATTCCAACTGACTTTTTAAGCTTACAATAAAAAGACAAATTTTACACAATTGAAACCACATTTTTAAAGTGACCAAAACCAGACTAAACCATTTATTTGCAAATTTCTCTAATTAAAAATAAAAACAATTAGTAGATTCGCTGAATTTTAAATTGCTAAAAATGCTATACATAATATCATATCAGGTACACAGACTTAAGCCTGTGCTTTGCACAAATTCCCATCCAAAATGTAGCTCCAGTTTGTCAGCCTGTATTATCACAACATTAACTATTGAAGCAACTGCCAACAAAACTGATGATGCGTAAAGAATAAAAAAAAAAAACATAAAGATGCAGCTAAAAAAAAAGTGCTGTCACTGTAAAATGCAGGTATTGTTAAAATATAAAATAAAAGGGGAAGAAATAGTGAGACTGGAGAGCTGGTGGCAAAGAGAGGAGCAACAATGCTGCTTCTAAACAGCTTTGGCATGAGATGACAGGAAGCAAGTGAAAGAAATAAACAGTCAACACACTTTGTTTCTGCCTCTTAAAAATATCTTGTCCCGTTTTAAATCCTGACACATTCTGTGATGGGGCTGTGCGGGGATGAAGAGGGCTGGGATAATATATTGGCGAGAAGAGCTCTGAGGCAAATATGTATTTTTTTTTTCCTTCTTCCCATAGCTATTACTATCATTACAATGTGAATCCCAGGGCCCCGGTGGATTTGCTTTCAATGTAGTGCCAGCTCTCACTAAAGAAAAACCCCACATGGAATAACTAATCTCTTTCAAACGGGTCGCAGCCGGCGCGGACATGACTTTGCAATGCGTGAGCAACGTGTTGACGGGGGAGGGGGAGCAGGAGGGCCGGCGAAATCATATGCTCAAAGTTTGATTTCAAAACGCTTCGCTCACTTGTGCCGCGTCTCCCTTTGATCCCCACTGCCAACCGTTAATAATCAGCCTCTCCACCGAGTGTGTATCAGATAGAACACAGACAAGATTACATAGAGAGCAAATATGTGTCCCTATTATCCTGCCAAGGAAGGACTCAAAAGATTGACAATAGCAGAGGTGACAGAGTGAGAGCTGGAAAACGAAGGGTGGCGAGGAAGAGAGCAGTGTGTGTCGCAGGAGGGAGACAGGTTGTTCCTGAGCAGAGCAGTGTGGCACAACGACAACTCATTATCCCCAAACCGAAAGCATCCCAAACACGCACAAACACTCGCATGGAGCATGAAGTGCGCACTCCCCACTTCCAGTCACATTTTGTACACCGCTTTTTGTTTGCGTGCTCCGTCTCTGTCTTTCAGCTTTACTTATTTATGGGACTTTACAAGTTCCTTGGCGGAGATGCAGAGCATTGCAGTTTATGTCTAATTTAGTAAATATCCTTTCGCCAGTCAGGCCTGTCAGCCATTGTTTTCCTCTCCTCTCCGTACACCCCCCAAACCCGCCCCCCGCCCCTCACCCCATTGTCGCCCCCTGCCTTCCCCGTCTCCGGGCGCCTCTGTGACAAACAGAGAAGCAGGTTTTGCTTCTGAACGCCGCATTCTCTCTGATTTGCACCCTTTTGTTGTTTGTGGGTGTTGCCGTGAAAGTTTCAACTTCTGAACTGTGCGCCTCAGACAAGGCCAGGTAATCTAGCGCCTGATGCCAGGCTAGCTGTGTGAAAAGTGTCAAGCCCTCATTCTCGTTTAATGCAGGAGGGGGATAATAGCCTGCCAAATAGGCAGACAGCAGTCTCCTTTGCGGTACCCTTCGTTAACGATCACAGCGCGCCGACGGTGGTGTTCGCAAGGAAGCCAGAGAATGAGAAAAGCACCAAGAGAAGGAAGATGAAATATATTTTGAATGTTTTATGGAAAAACAATCTGACACAAAGTAATATTCATCTCCAATGAATCCAATATTCTTTTAGGAATTATATTAGATAGTATCTATTATATATTCCATTGTGTTCCCATCTGCCCTTTTCTGGATCTAAATTATGTGCATTAGTACGTAAATGGGCTAATGCCTGTCTGTATTTAGCTGGCTACATGCCGTGAATATATTCTCTGCTTCAAAAAGTAATTGGTAATTACAGTGGTCATTTAGGCAATCACTGTCTCCCCGAGATTCATGTCATTCTTAAAAATAACTAGCTCTTAACCTTTGACAGAATTCTACAGAAACTGTTCATCATCGCCCCCGCTTTGATTAATTTTTACACACAGAGACACACGCACACACACATTCGCGCACAATAGACGCAAATATGATTGGAAACAAAGACGATCACACACCTACAGTACGCACCTAAGTGTGGCTGAGTGTTAAAAATGGAGGCAAATGCCATCTTCGTGTGTCCAGAAAAAAAAAAAAACTGAAGAAATTCTATGTCCCTTCTACCACCTTCAACGCCATTAGTTCTGTTTCAAAAACAATCCAACTACACATATCACAGGTCATTTAACTTACCTGCCCCCCTTTTGCCCGCCCCACATCCATCCATTTATCTGCCTCCCTCACATCTGAGTCAGATTTATCTCAGCCCATTCAAACTGAACGCTTAAGTATTTTCATCTATTCTGTTCCTCCTCCTTCCTTTACTACAGCCTCTCTATTCTTTTTCAGACAGCCTGCTA
Source organism: Girardinus metallicus (assembly GCA_903067095.1). NCBI lineage: Eukaryota > Metazoa > Chordata > Actinopteri > Cyprinodontiformes > Poeciliidae > Girardinus > Girardinus metallicus. The sequence goes on along the minus strand of CAEGAE010064919.1, from coordinate 5,926 downwards.
TCTCCATGCATAATAATTTCCTTTAGACACTGGTGCTGGTATGAAAGTGGCGCAGTATGTGAAAGATCATCAGGCTGTTTACTCTGATGCTCTCCATTACAGTGCTCAAAACAACTCTTTGGAGTTTGGCTTTCAGGGGAGAATATATCATTGTTTGCTTTCGCCTTCACCCATCAGCGAATCAGCAATTTTACAGTAATAAGAAGATCTAGGATGTGTTTCATAAATTCTTCATTTCCCTTATAGTGGTTTTATGAATTTTTAATGCTAAAGATAGTGACCCTGGTCTTTATTTATAGAACATGAGCCAAATGGAAATAAAAGTGCAGTATAATTTTAAGCAAAACATGATCAAAAGAGGGAATGAATGTTGGCTCTGATGTGAACCCTTTGCATCTGTTGGTTTTCTTTGGGTACTAGGGAAAAAAAAAAAACACTTAGCGTTTTCTACTTTCAATGAGAAATTTGGAATTAGATTTTGCCACAGTCATTATACGCCCTTTGAAAAACTTGTCTCCTGCCCTCACCTGTAGTGGCGCTGCACCAAGAACCACTAAAGAAGCTCAAGACACCAAAGACACTTCCTGACACAAAAATGGAGTGATGTCAGATTTTAGCAGTTGAAGGATTTTACTTTTGTCTTTGGCAAAAAAAAAAAAACATTAGGTTTGCTATGGTTGTCTTTACCCAGGATGCCCTGCGATGTAGTCCACTTCCTGCAGACCAGAGTTCCATTTCAGTTTGATTACATTTTCACATCTCCCCAAATGAACCGGATTCACTACACAAATGAACCAGAGTGCAATTACAGTGGACTAAACAGGGCTGATGAGAATATTTTTGACATAGTAAGTGAATGTCAAATGTGTTTTTTGTCCTTCTATTCTGTAGCAGTGGCACTTTTATATCTGGCATACAAGGCATCAAAGCATTACATCATGTTTAAACAAAATGTTAATTAGACTAAGGTCAGTGCCATCATGGTAACTTCTTTGTATTAATGGTAAATATACTAACATGGCCCTGAGTGCCCTCCAGAGGGGAGGAAAACATCATGCACGGTGAACATTTTAGACAAAATATTAGATGAAAAGGCAGAGTTGTGATATAAGAACTGATTTCATTTAACTAGTAATCCAGACAGTGAGGAGCTAGGGAGATTTTAATATGTTTAAATGTTCTTAATTGGGCTCAGAGTGGAGCGAGGCCCCCTGAAAGCATCCATCCAAAACAGTGCTCTAAAGGTAAGAGCAGATTGGCTTTTATTGAATTGTAATGAGAAGTGGAAAATTGCAAGTTAATTCTGTCCCTGGAGTAAATGTGCTCCCTCTGCTCGGTGCAAGGTGTTGCTGTAACACGGTCAAGGAAGTGTAGCTGTGCTGCTGCGTTTGTCCACTTATTTAAAGTAAGGAGTGTTAGTATCCTGTCGATCTGCAAGGTTCTAATAACGTTTTAACCTGCCTGTATCACTGCATTGCAGTAGGTTATAGTTCAAACTATTATCCTTACACCTAATTAAATCTTTATTTTTTTAGAACATTCAATCAACCTGTATGTGTTTCACTAACAGAAGTGAAGGTGTCTATGCGGTGCTGCTGGAGGACAAGATGTCGGATGTTCCTGGTTTGTGAATCAAAAGCTCCCTTTAACTAGAAAACATTCACTTCTCTGTCGACGCAGAGCTCTACGTCAGTGGTGCCCAAAGTGGGTCCTGGAGGGCCGGCATCCTGCGTGGTTTAGTTCTCTCCCTGGTTTAGCACACCTGGATCAAATGATGGCTCATTAGAGACCTAAGGAGAGCACTGACATGCTGAGGATGTTGTTACTACAACTAGGGAGAGAACTAAAACATACAGGATGCCGGCCCTCCGGACCGACTTTGGGCACCCCTGCTCTACGCTATCGACTCCTCCTCAATGGTGGCAGTAAATTAAGACAAACTCAGAAGTTACTATTTACTCCTTTAACTGGCGCATACTGTCCAGAACAGGGGCTTCTCAAATGCAGGCCTGGAGGCCAGTGCCCCACCACTTTGAGATGCCTCTGCTTTAACACACCTGAGTGTAATAATGAGGTCATTAGGAGGACTCTAGAGATCCAGGCTGCACTGAGGAGGTGACTCAGGGATTTAATTCAGGCGTGTTGGACCAGTGAGACACCTAACAGTTACAGAACACCGGCCCTCCAGGCCTGGATTTGAGGACCTCTGGTCTAGAAACAAAGCATAAAAGCCATACAGAGTTTTGTGTGTTACATTACCATAGAAACCAGGCATTTGTATACGTCACCATAACTTGGAGAGGAAGTTATCTCAAATGAGCTAAACCTACCTGCTTACCTTCACCTGTGATTGCATTAAAAAAAGATTGTTAGAAACTGAGTGTCAGACCAAAAGTCGCCTGGTCCTGAGTGCCATGTTGACATGTATTTCCTGATATCACGGTAAATACAACCAAAACAAAGTGTGATTCCTGAGCTGGTGGGAGAAATGGCTCTTGATCTTTTACCACAACACAAAAGAAAAATCCTACAACAACTAAAATCTGAAGTTTGACAAATCAGAGTTTTCTTCAGAGGTTTTTATATCATTTCCTTGAGTGGTACTTGGGGCAGCACCACCACAGGCAAGGAGGGGAATAGATCTTTCAAAGGTTTGGAGCGTTTGACTCAGTGCAGTGTGAAAGAGAACCACAGCAACTGAAAACAGAACAAATGTTGTAATTTGTTCTGTTTTCAAAACATAAAGTTGTTTCAGGAGTGAAACAACTTTATGATTGAGTCAAAATATATCATTTATTAGAAATGTTGAAATAAAAGAAAATAAGAAGAAAGCAGAAGAGACAAAAAAAGAGAAACAAATGCATTCCAAGACTAGGTCATAATGTTTGTGAACCAGTCCTAAATATTAGTATCATAGATGTTATGACAGCCCTGACGTGAGTCTGATGAATAATCTGTGGAGAGAGTTAAAAACTACGGTAAAAAAAAGGAAGTCTTCCAACCTCTAAACAATTTGTGCTACTCACCAACAGTAAACCGCCCAAATAAAAGTGGAAACATACAAGAAGTTGCTCAGCTAGTATAAGAAAAATCTGATAAATGCAACATGTAAAAAAAAACATTCTATACATTTTTAAATGAAAACTGATAAATGATTATTTTTTTTATAAAATGTATGAATATATGTAAGTATGTGTGTGCATGAGATTGTATGTAGGCGTGCACACACACAGGCATGCATTCATACACACGAGTGTGTGTATATATGCTTGCTCATATTGAGCTGTAGCTCATAAGCACAGACCCGGTGAGGTGTGATCTGCTGTCACCTCACTGAGGCCCCTCAGGAATCAGGCCCCTGCAGATCTGCTCCAAGTGGACCCCAAACACCCACTGAGCTACCGCTTCCCTGCAACGCTGGATATCACTGGCATTTCACACGGGGAAATGAAAATATTAGCAGGAGAAAAATATTTCTACCATTACAAAACTTGCATCTAAAAAGGCACACGGCTCAGAAACAGCATTCCACACACATTTCCACTCTGTCCCTTTGAATTATAAAATCAGCTTGGCAAAAGAAGCGGCACCATAAAATTCAGCTGTGGTTTTCCTTCAGCCAAAGCGCTTTTCCTTTGGAGGGAGGGAGGTGAAGGGGGTGGGGGGTACAAAAAAAAGAGGGAGAAAAGCCTAGGTCTTAGCTGTGAGAGCAAGAGTGTGGGGAAAAGCATGGGTCCATCTGGCATGGGGAGACAAAGCTTTGTGTTCCCACACGGCTACAGAAGGGTCCTTCTCAGAGACACCTTAAGGACACCTCAGAGCCCCCACAGCCTGCTCACATTGTCTTACACCACGCACAGGCAGATGATGCTCCAAACCTTCGCTTGTCCCTCAACCAAAACCTTGAGAAGTGAGGAAGGGCCCCCCTTCAGATCGCATTATGCACCTGCACACACATGCATGGGAATCCGTGCAGACATGGCAGTAATGGCCGCGTCCTGTCAGCTGACATTAACATGCAAAAACGTATTGATACGAAGGGAGGAGGAGGAGGGGGGAGATCCGTTTTAATGAAACAAACAGAGGACGGAGCAACAGAACGGACGGGGACAAAAATGAGAGAGACAAAATATAAGAAAGGCAGAAATGGAGAGATGTCTCTTTTATTTACCCTCATGCTTCAGTGCTTCTTGTTAAGAAGAGGGAGGACACAGGGGTCTTATCACCCAATTTGCTGCCTGTGTCTGTATGTTTCTCAATTGATTTCTCTGACAAAGTCCAGAATCATTTTTCAACTCTCCTTCATCCTCTCCTTCTCACTGGCCTGTCTCTCTTTTTTCCTCTCCTCTTCCCCCCCCAGCCCCCGTCCAACCTCTGCTGATGGCACGTGTACAGCACATGAAGATGTCCTTTAAACAACCACACAAAGAATATAAAGTATCCATCATGTGTGTTAAATATAGACTATTTCACAGATGTTTTATGAAAATGAGAATTAGGACATGCTTGAAGCACACTGATGACAAATCCCCTCTAAGCTTTAATTAGGAACATTGGGGTAAAAAAAAAAAAAAAAAAAAAAAAAGCCAGTCTACGGCACGTACAACTTTTAAAGTGTATTAAATGCTGCAATCATATTTAAAAACGTTATAATCTCTCTATATAATTAGAATTTTATGAGTAATTGAGAGTGCAAGTCACAGGTCAAGGTGAGTGTTAATTCGCACACAAAACCTCATCAGCAGTACAATGACAACATGGCCACAGTCAGATTAATGGAAACTACTAAAAAATATATTATCAGGATTAAGATGCTATACAGTAAAATACAGGACAGAGGAGCTAAATCTCACTGAAGTGTTGCTCCTTTTATCAAGACCGTATTTGTATGCAGACCTAACAGCCACATCTGGTTTTACTAAGTTGCTCTGTTGACCAAAACATCTTGAAAAGAATTCCCTCAGTCAAATAAAACAGTCAAAAAAGCATCTCTTCTTTCTCTCCTTATTTTAAGTATCTAATATTCTACTGAGTGGGCTGGAAGACTTTCTGACGCTGCTTAAGGTTTTAGGATTTCTTACATTCACTTATCGCTCATGAGGACTTCTGAGGCGACAAAGGTTTTGACAGGAAGATTTGTGGTGAAGATATGTAAATTGTAAAAGATATCAATGTTTGCCTAACTAAATATTATTATTGTGGTTGCTTTTGTCTGACTAATTAGTCCAGTAAAATGTGAGATATTACTTGTTGCAAAATATGCAGCCAGAACAAAATATTACATTTGGTATGTCCAAAATCATGAACAAAAATAACCTCACACATATATATAATCTAAATTTTAAATCAACCTTATATATATATATATCTATATATATATATATATCTATATATATATATAGATATATATATATATATATATAAACACAGTGTATGCATCTGTGTGTGTGCGTGTGTCCTGTTCAGAAGTAAATATTTCTTGGATATCTAACATTGAAGTAATTAACTGATGATATACTTCATTCTGTATGACTGATGAATATTTAAAAAGATTACTTTCACAATTTATTTCAGCAGTATTGTGCCAAATGCATTAAAATCAGCTAATGATTTTCCTAAAAATATTTATTTTGAAGTAGCTTTTGAAAAACTCCATTTCACAATTATTATTATTATTATTATTATTATTATTATTATTATTATTATTATTATTATTATTATTATTATTATTTTACAGTTTTTAAACATACATTTTTGAAAATGTTTCTGGTGAAAGCAGGAGGGTTTAAATGTCTATTACATGTAATAAAAAATAATAGTAGTGCTAATGATAGTAATACTAACAATGAAAGCACAAAACCTTAAATGTTGAACAGCAAAAAGATTAAAATAAAAATGTTTCAGCTAAAGACCACTAAGTAAAATG
>CAEGAE010064918.1:0-22348 GCA_903067095.1 Girardinus metallicus | reverse complement strand
TTTTTTTATCCGATTACCCGATTAATCGTAAGAATAATCGATAGATTACTCGATTACTAAAATATTCGTTTACAACAGCCCTAAATTGTTTGTTTGAGAGATGCAATTCCCATCATCCACTTCCCCTCCCTCACCAGGTATGTCTTGTTAATTGATTCATTTTTTTCATTATTATTCAATTGAAGCAGGGGGTTTGTTTTGCCTCAAATCATGAATGGAAAGTATTTCAGTGGGCTTTTTTTGGGAATATTGTGTCTCCTGACTTTTGATGACTTCTGACTTTTTTTTTGTTAATTTGATGGCAACTAGGGATGAGTATCATTTGGTCATTAAGGGGATTCTTGTACGTTGCAGTTTCATTATTTCTCTTCGCAGTTGAAATGTTCTCAGTCTTGCAACTTTTGTCTTTTTCTTAAGTTTTAGTTTCAGGACATTTCTTCAAAAATCAGGATCTTTACTCCCTGATGGCCCCATTAAGAAACCCCGATTTCAAATGCTGCGTTTTGTTCTAGCAGCACTATTTGTAAAGCTACTCCAAGACGAACATGTTGAGTCACAATTATTGTATTTAAGTTGAATCTGTTGCATTATTTTATCCATTTAATTGATTAGTTTTATAATTAAGTCGATACTTTTTTTCTTTTTTGCCATTAGTGTATATTAGTGAGGCCATGCAGGAATAGAGACAGCTCTCATGCGGAAGAGAGCTATATGGACAAAATACCACTCACTATCAAAAGACTTTCTGAACATACTTTTTTATCAGTGACTGAACTGGAACATGACCACAACACTGTAATAAATGAGTTAAAAAGACTAACAACAGCTAGTGTGAATCTTTATTACTGGAATCAGGGCAAAACCTTGGGGAGTGCAATGGAATCTTCTTCACTGAGTGGCTTTTGACCCTGTGTTAATATAGAACTAATTTTGCTGTAGTTAATCACATTTACCAGCTCTAGCTAGAGTCTTCACAAGTCTTTGCTTTTTGTTGTGGGGTTGGTGTGCATCCTGTTTAGCAGCAAACACATTCTTATATGGGGTAATGAATTTCTCAATTACTTGCAAATAAAAAAACATCACTCAGTCTATAATTATATACATGAAGGCCACATATTTTACTCAACCTGAGGAAAAAAAAAATGGCTACTTACCAGTGTTTTGATCAGTGACGGCAGTAATAAGCACATGTTGTTGCCTCACTCTCTTAAATCTAGTTCAAGTTTGCCTGTTGTCTCGACATGTCAACAATAGACTTAACTGTGTACGCTAATTACAGTTTAGAGCACGTAATGAGACCCTGCGTGACATATTGTAAATTCACACCAATTTCTGTTTGTGGTGGTTATAGCACATGGAGAATCTGTTGCCATAGAACCACATAAGTGTCTGCTGTTCTTCTGTTCCACTAATGAAAGGCATCCAGCACAGAGATCTTTAGATGTGTCTTGTTTGTGGCCTTTAGTTAGATATTAAAAATGGCTTATAACACCAATATGCATTGAAACTCTAACAACATTTTTAGCTCAGTTCTTAAATGTGTGTTATGATCTCTTCACTTGGAGTCACTCCAATGGCATGTTTTTTGGAGAGGATTTGATGGATCTTTTGGTCAGTCAGTGGTGCTGAGAATTTGTTTTCAATGCAAACGTCTGTTTGTCAAAGTTGTGGGAAAACATTTACAGACTTCTCTGTAAATGTTATCTGCATAAGTAATTGGAACTGCATGAAAAGAATCCTGTTACTTCTACAATAATGGGACAATAAAATAGAATTCACTAACAAGAAATATCACAGATTTTTGAAGTTGATATCCAGTCTGTGATTTTAACTTTCACACTGATGTCTACAGTGAAATTAAGCCTATTGACTTCTGATGTGATGTTCCCTGCTGACTGGGCAGAGACCTGAACTCAACTCAGCAAGCTGCTAAAACATTAGACTTTAGTATTAGGCACATAAAGCAACACCTTTTAACTTATGAAGTAGATAACACATTTTTCTGTAAGTTTTGCCCAAGTGATTAAATGGAACCACCAGAAAAGCCAGCTTATGAGCCAAATTATCAGCGAGTCATATCACTGCTTCACTATGCAAAGCTGTTCAGGAGAAGTGAGGCCATGCAGGAATAGAGACAGCTCTCACGCAGAAGAGAGCTACGCGGACAAAATACCAGTCACTATCAAAAGACTTTTCTGAACATACCTTTTTTATCAGTGACTGAACTGGAACATGGCCACAACACTGTAGTAAATGAGTTAAAAAGACTAACAAAAGCTAGTGTGAATCTTTATTAACTGGAATCAGGGCAAAACTTTGGGGATATTCAATTAGGATATATATCAGATGCGTTGAAGAAACATTGTGTACAGAATATGCATAGTTGCCTGGGACAAAGAAATTAGTTCCCTCTTCTAGGGCTATAAAATAAATAGTCATTCTGTTTTGTAGACCTGTTTAGGGAGTTCTTTCTCACTGATGAGTTGAGTTTTGATAGTCTGCAGAATCTATTCATCCTCAGATGTTTTCAGTTTTCTCTCAATGAGTCCGTGACATGATTTTAATATGAAATGACTAACAGACTTGTTGAAAGGTTGTCATCCGTGGGAATCTGGTTTTCTTGCCGTGTGATGTTAGCCTCCTGCTTTTCTTACGTAACAATAATCTTTAAAAGGGATGTCTTGTTTCCATGGTAATAATTTTGTATCCATGGCGACTGCACTCAACAGGAGAGGCTCATCGAGTACAATGAGCCTACATTTCTGTGGAGAAAAGGGGATTCTGTTGAAACGACAGCCTTTGACATAGTTGAAGTACACTTCCTGTCTCTGCAGCTCTTTTACTGCTAAGCTGTTGATAAAAAATAATCAGCCTTGAAATCATGTTTGTGTCAGCCATTGTTAACATTGGCTGGAAACATTCATGTTGTTGTCTCTTATATCATAGCCAGATGTAATCAGTTGGTGTCAGTGAGTGCAGCAGGAATTTAATGTGAACAGATTGATTGGAAGATGCGTATGGAATGACCTAATTATTTTTCAGTGTGTTTGTGTGGCTTATAAATTGATCCGTCAAAGCTGTTTCTCAGAGGACCACACGATTCCTGTTCTTTTTACCAGTTTGACTAGTAGTAATTTCTTTCTGTGTTCTAGTTTCTTATTGAGTGCTTTTGGTGCATTGCTACACTGTAAAAAATGCATGATGTTAATGTTTAACTGCTTGTTTACATACTTTGAGGAAACATAATGAACAAACTGACTGAAGTAAAGCACTTCCAAGCAACATCTGTCATTGTTTATGAGAGTTTCTATTCTTTGGCATTAGCCTTGAGTGGATTCTGCTTGCATCTAAAATCTGACTGTCATTAGTTATTAATAAAGGAAGTTAATGCATTTTTTTTTCCTGGCACAAAGTAATTGTCAATGTTGTTTTTTTAGTATTATTCTCTATGAAATGTAAACAAAGGTTTTTCTTTTTAATCCTTGTTTTGTTGATTTTTAAGAGTGTAGGTTATTGAATCTGTTGACATTTGTCTTTTCCAACTGAAGTCTAAACACATCCACTGTAGTTTACACACACAAAGCATTTAATAGAATATCTTGATTATTGTATCTGTTTGGGTTGTGTTGCTTCTTTAGTTTGGATTTTTCTCTGGACTCAGATGTTTCGTCTTTCTGCAGCTATAGCAACACAAACATGAACGACCAACAGCAAGCTCAGCATGTGGGTTTAAGGCAATCTACAACAAAGTGAATTAGATCTGACAGTGAGTCCGGAAGCATTAGGACCCTATAGTAGGAATCAGGCTGACACGAACTGCAGACACTGCAGGGTTGTTGAGTCGCTTTGACTGTTGGATTCAACTTCAAGGCTGTCAGACATTGTTAAATCTGATTTTTAAACTACATTTGAGTGTTTATGTGAAAGCATTGGTACTTGTGGATTTACTTGTATTATTGGATTACAACTGGAACTAAATATAAAATAATATCACAGGGATGCATCACCTCAAGTGTCTCTACGAATGTTAATTTTGCTGTATTCTGAACTGAGAAACAATGGGACTGTTGATTTTTATTGGTTTTGCTTGAACATTGATGGAAACGGACAGAAACACTGAGCGGTTCTGTCGGCTCCCACAGTGATGCTGCATGCTTCGAGTCTGGCCAGCAGTTGCCCTGGGAGTTGTGGCTGAACATTTGTATTGATGCAGACTAATGGGCTGCCTCGGCCTCTGTGAATACTCGCTTGCATTTTGGCTCTTGCAAAGTCTGCCTGTGTCCAGCTGGAGTCGAAACTTGAGTGGGCTGTACCGTGACAGACGGGTGGAGACCACTGATCTACTCCGACACTCGGCAGTTGTCAGGAAATGGACCACATCTCCACCTTTAATTTGTCTTTTATCTGCCCTCCACTTGCTCGCTGTTTTCTTTGAGGGATCGTTTTGCAGCAGGCAACAAATGGAGTACATAATGTTTTATAAATTATTAATTCCTTTGCTTACAGTAGATTAGTAAAGTCAACGCCATGACATAAAAAACAGCCAACTGGTAAAGAATTACTGCGCTGCAGTGATTAAATCTTGCTTTGTGTGATTTTTGTGGAATTTCTTTGCCAATCATTGACCAGCTGCACTAGACTAGCTTGTCTAGTTCATAGAGGAATCAATCAGTGCCTCTGAACTAGAAAAAGCAACTGCATGAGTGTGGCAGGAAGTAGGAGAGGGAGTGGGTTCATTGACTTTGTGAAAGACTGGCATCCTGTCAGTGGTGAACCCTCCTCTCGACCAATGACAGCTGGAGATGGGTCAGCTCCCCTGAGACTCTGTAAGGATAAAAGGGTGTCTCAAATATAATTTTTATTTATTTATTTCTATTTACTAGGAAAAACTTACCTATCAGTGTAAGATTTGCTATGAAATGAGAAATTTGCTATGAAATTGGGAGCCTGTATGTCCTGAAAATAGTGAAGGAACTGATCGACTGGTTGCCAGGATGGTTTTTCTTTTATTGCTCAATCCTTTTTTGTGCAGTGTTTAGAACCAAAGAATCTAGTCCAACCCGAATTTGTTAATTCCTTTTATGTGCACGCAAACATAAGAAAATATACCCAGCGTGTGTGTAGAAATAAAAGCAATTTAAATAAGGCTATAGCTCTTAAAGCTCATGTCTAATGGGTTTTAGTCCAGCAGCAAGTCAGAAGGGAACATTAATCTTTGAAAGGTTGCTAAGAAGGGTTTAGTTTAGTGTTCAGCTGTGTGCTTACTAAAAAATCAGAAAAATATTGTCTCATCCCTAAAGAGACTGTGGTTAATCTCTCATATTTTATTATGTGATGACACGCAACAATGTTTATGACGCAGCAATAGAAAATGTTAAGGCATGTCTTCTCCGTTTTTGCTGCAGTAGGCCAACTCAGGATGAACGGCGAGTCAGGTGCCGGGGTGGTGACGGCCCCCCCTCCCACCACAGTCCCACACAAGGAGCGGTACTTCGACCGGGTGGATGAGAGCAGCCCCGAGTACCAGAGGGAGAGAAACATGGCGCCGGACCTGCGGCAGGACTTCAATATGATGGAGCAGAGAAAGAGGGTCTCCATGATCCTTCAGAGCCCCGTCAGTCTATTTACACTCCCTGCCAATCAGATCAATTGGGGAATATCAAAATTTACTGCAATGCACAAGCTGGCAACTTTAAAACCATCTTCTTTGTACTCAATTGACAGGCGTTTTGTGAAGAGTTGGAGACGATGATCCAGGATCAGCTGAAGAAGGGGAAGACGCCCACCAGTCTGTTGGCCTTGCAGCAGATCGCAGATTTCATGACCACTAGCATGCCTTCCATGTACCCAGCTGCACCACAAGGAGGCATGGCAGCGCTCAACATGAGTAAGCAGGAATGAGTGATTGTAGAGGACTTTCTGACCTCAGCACTATGTCTGCACTCACAATGAGTAATGCAGAGTATGCCATAGTTAACTGCAGGACAATGACACCAGCTGTGTTTCACTAAGCATAATAAGTTGTTTTCCTCGTTTCTTTTAGCGTTGTACATGGCAGAGCCTCCTTACATTCATTTGCTTAAAAATGGAACTTGACTGCAGAGTTTTTTTATTACAATGTGTATAACTGACTTATGTTTTGTAAAGTACCTTGAGAGCTGAAACTGCACTGAATTAAACAAATTAGTTTTGTAACTGATTGCAATCTTTCCATGTTGCCCATTTCTCTCCGTAGGTCTGGGAATGGTGACGCCAGTCAACGATCTGCGAGGCTCAGACTCCATTTCCTACGACAAGGGCGAGAAGCTTCTCCGCTGCAAACTGGCTGCTTTCTATCGGCTCTCTGACTTGTTCGGATGGTCTGAGCTCATCTATAACCATCTCACAGTAAGATTGCTCTCACATGCAGTAAAACGGCGTTCCTTGAACAATTTTATCAAGCCAGCAGTTTACTAAATAAATGTAGATTGGAATTAATTTGCATGTATGTAAAGTTTTAGTCGTGGTAACTTTGATTTACTTGGGCTTTAAGAAAAACAAATGGATTCCATCTCAATTGATCCTGATGCTAGGATTACACAAAGTAGGAGTTTGACATAAAAGCCTCATTAATTCACATGCGTTGGTTTTCAAAATAGTAAAATATAGAGTTAAGTAAGTTGTAGGTAAGTAAATATTCTCTTGAAGCTTATTTAAATAAAGACTTCCATATTATTTGTGAAGAGTAGTTTTTATCCATTTCAGTAAGCTACAAGTGATGTTTATATTTAAACACAAAATAAAGCAGTAACTAAGATGTTACTGTTTTCATTAACGGTTTTAGTCAGGACTCTGCAAAGAGCTATTGCAGCACCTTCCTGGGATCATTGGGATTGGATCGGAAATAATATATTATGTCTTAACTTGCACGTATTTTGTTCTGTAGGTCAGAGTGAACTCAGACCAGGAACGCTTCCTCATTGTTCCTTTTGGGCTCCTTTACAGTGAAGTCACCGCCTCTAGTTTGGTAAGATTCATTGGAGACATCTATTAGAATTTCAATATTTTTAAACAACTTCACATACGTTGTTTTCCTCACATTTTGATGTGAAAGAAGTCCACAAGACAACTTTGAGCAACCCTTCATGTTGAATCACTTTCAGGTAAAGATAGATCTTCAAGGTGAGATGGTAGACCGAGGAAGCACCAACCTGGGGGTCAATCAGGCTGGCTTCATGCTCCACTCCGCCATCTATGCTGCACGGCCTGAAGTCAAGTGTATTGTACATATACACACAGCGGCAGGTGCAGCGGTAAGCGCACACAATGTCTTTAACAAGCAACGTACTGCCTATAACTATCAAGATGTTTCATGACACTGTGTGCTTCTTCTGCAGGTGTCAGCCATGAAATGTGGGCTGTTGCCTATCTCACCTGAAGCTCTGTCCCTCGGGGAAGTGAGCTATCATGATTACCACGGCATACTGGTGGATGAAGAAGAAAGAGGTCTCATACAGAAGAACCTTGGGCCGAAGAGCAAGGTACCTCTAGGACGTGAAAGTGAAAATAAGTCGAGCAAAGCTTGGGCTATGTGACTTAGACGTTTTCGTTTTTCTTTCAGGTTCTCATCCTCAGGAATCATGGCTTGGTGTCAGTTGGAGAAACAGTGGAGGAAGCTTTCTATTTCATCCACAACCTGGTGACCGCCTGTGAAATCCAGGTAGGTCTAACCTGAGGCCTGTAAAGTTACTTTATCTGATAGATTACACTTTAACAAATGAGACATGAAATTAATTTAGGTATTTATTTGTCGTCATCTTCCATAACAACTACTTTTATCTCTTGTCTCCCCAAAAACCCTCCTTTCTTCTTGTTGCTGTCTGTTTGCTGCACATCCTTGCTGTTTACGTCCTACTTTCCACCTTTTTTTCTGTTCATTTTTCTCTCTGCTCTGGATCTGTCTGTGGTTTGTCTCCTTGTAAACCTCAATGTTTTCCAGGTGCGAACACTGGCCAGCGCTGGAGGCCCCGACAATCTGGTAATGCTGGACCCTGCAAAGTATAAATCAAGGCCACGTGTCCCTGAGCCAGTAGGCGACGGGTCATCAACACACCCCAAGTGGCAAATCGGGGAGCAGGAGTTTGAGGCTCTCATGAGAATGCTCGACAATTTGGTAAGAACAATTTGTGCATACTGGTACAAGGTTTACTGCTCAAAACTAGTGTTTATATTATTATATACCTGAATGGTACAAATTTGTTGTGCTAGCACAGGCAGTTCATTCTAATGGATACTGGAAAAAATGGTTGAATTTTGTTGTGTAAAACATGAGGGGAAAAAATCAACACTTTCAGATAATAAAGCACTTTTTACATTTTTCTTTTTTTTTTTTACATCCTTTTATACTTGAAGTACTACAATTTACTTTGATTTCTCAAAAATTCTGCATTCATACTCAATAAATTGGAACATATGTCCCAATGAGTCTGTTTTGTCAGATTAAAAGTACCTTTTGAATATAACCTCTAAGTTATATTCAAAATTGAAAACATATTTTTAGTTGGTATGATGTAATATAAAAATTTAAATATTTTTTCATTAAATGCTAACTGTTAGCAAAACAGTTAACAAGCAATCAGTTACAAAACTAATCTATTTAATGTGTTTTATGTGGTGATGGAGTTACTGGAATAAATGTACTTTTCTATAGTATTCTAACTTATTGAATGTGTCTAAATATTAGGGCTGTTGTAAACGAATATTTTAGTAATCGATTAATCTATTGATTATTCTTACTTTATTATTCTTAATCGAGTAATCGGATAAAAACAATTATAAAATAAAATATTGGTAAATCTGGCATAACACCGGTGTTACTATCGGATATCAATATCAGTCCGATTTTTTTCATTTTTGAGCATCCCTAACAGTTACTTTTTTGTAGTTTTGGGGGAGACGAACGAATGTAAGATGGGGTGGAGGGGAGGAAATAGACCAGAGGACATACAAACGTAATTCCGGGGTGGAAAGACGAACGAACAAACCTAATGTAGGGGGGGAGACACGACCGGTAGACCAGGGGAAGAACGTAAGAACGAGGGGGAGCAATACGGGATATTTACGGCACCTTCGTTCGTAAACTCATCTACCAGCCATGTATCTCCATGATGATTTCCACCACCCTTTTGTTGAGACTGGGATGATCAGAAATTTATTGTGCGGTTCGTCCGTAAAGCTACACTTACGGACCATCAACTACTCAGCCGCCCGCCGTGTTCAGTCTATCCGCTCACCTGTATAAATACTCCCGCAGCCTCTTCCCCCTGTTCGCTTTGAACCAGCAGCTCCCGGAGGAGAAAGGCTGCCGTACTCCAGGCATCGCACCAGTCATTTTTAAGATGCTTATTGGTCCCCCAAAAATGATGAAAACCTGGGCATTATCATCAATTGGTAAAATCCCCACGGGCCGAACTTGAAAACTGGACGTTGTGCCTCTAAAACTTAGCTTTCGTCAACAACTCAGAGGCGGAAGTCAGAGCTCCGTGCAACGCAAGTAATGTTCTGGCTGGAACACGGTGCGCTAAAAAATAAAACATAAATTAACGAAGCTTCAAGGCAGGTAAATTTTCCTCGAGGAATTTTAATAATCAAGGTACTCAAATCATTCGAGGAATCGTTTTAGCCCTACTGTATATATATATTTTTTAGAAATGTTCACAGGATCAACTTTAACTTCTAACTCCTGCTGTTTTCTCCATGTCTCCAGGGCTACAGGACGGGCTATCCTTACCGCTGCCCGGCTCTGCGAGACAAAGGTAAAAAGTACAGTGACGCGGAGCTCGCTTCCTCCGCCCACGGCGGTTACTCCTATGGGGAGGACAGCGACTCAGGCGCTCGCTCCCCGCTGAAACACAGCTTCCAGCGCGGCCAGCGTGACAAGACCCGCTGGGTCAATGCCGGCAGCCGGCCCGACGAGCCCTACGAGGACGGGCCTGACGGCACCAGCCCCAAGTCGAAGCCTAAGGTGTGGACGAACATAACACACGATCACGTCAAACCCTTGCTGCAGTCTCTCTCGTCCGGTGTCTGCGTGCCAAGCTGTATAACCAACTGCTTGGTCTGTGCCTACCTTATTGTTCATAGTATAGAATTTACAGCTACCTTGTTGGTAGCATTGGGTAGTTGTTCGGCATCCTGAGGGACTGGGGAGACTAAAATGGAAAAGTAAAGCTTGAATATCAATTGATGGTTAATTATGTCATAAGCTTTCATAAAAAACGTGGTGACCACAATCTCCCTCTGTAAAAACCAGTGTCTAATTACTGTTGGACTTTTGTGTTTCTATTACGCTACCAAACCACCTTTCTAATGCTGCACTCTTGACTCTTTGTTTCCTTCTGGTCTCCGAAAGCTTCACGATGCCGGGCCAGCTGCCCAGAGCATGCCCCACAGCATGTTTTGTTGTGAAATGCATTGTATGTGTTGATGTTTTTCCCAGAGGAGCGAGCAGCAGGGGTGTGGCATGAGTCCTCAGGTAGGCAGGTGAAGGCAGCAAGACAGGGACGTTGCTGCTCACCACACAATCGCTCATCCCGAGGGCAACAATTATTATTATTTTTTTTTTTCTTTGCATCTTGACGTTGACTTTCTTTGTTTCTTAAAAAAGAATCCAATTATTATTTAAAATCAGGAGATGCTAGATTTGCTGAAGACGCACGTCGCTTTGCTGTAAAAATTAGTCTTTAATCCATACAGACTTTTCAAGGAACCAATGGAAAGGGGCATGCCTCTGAGAATATTTATTTTTTCTGGAATAGTGACAAAAATATGAATTGAAACTGAAGGTTGTAGATTTATCACTTTACGAAGCTTTTGGCACCTCTAGTAAAGATGTATGAAAAGCCTTCAAACGAAATCATCTGTTTATTCTCACACAGATGTATTTATTTTTAATTTACCCATAAATGTTTATTTATTTTGGATACTAGAGAGACTGGGAGGGGGGCAGTCTTTTAAGAAATCTCTAGGTTGCCCAAAGCTGCTTTTCCTTTTTCTTGCACTACTTAGTTTAGTTCACAGGGTTTCTACACCTTTATGGTCTTTAGACCTAGATAGTCATAGAAAAAGATTGACTTGTGTGTGGCAGCCTATATCTGTGTTGCTTTGGCTAAATGTTCTGGAGCATTGTTCTGAGCCTATTTCAATTTTTCCAAGATCTCTGTTCAAAATATTCAAGAATGTCAACAGGTTCATGATCACACGCACTATAAAACAGTCTTGGGGCCTTCAGAAGATGAAAAATTCACATAGCATCACAGATCTTCCACCATACTTAACACTTAATACTTGCCATGGGTTATTTTCTCCCGTTTCTTTTGTTTCAACCGAGAACCACCTGGAGTGTTTATTGCAAAGAAGCTCACAGTTTTAGTTTAATTCTCACTACTTTTAGTTGTTAAAAAAATGATAAGATTGGCATCAATTTTCCAGTTGATAAAGTTAATAAAAGGTTGGTTTTTCAGTGTAATTTGTACTGTTACAATAAGAGGAAGGTATTTTTATACATCTTTAGAGGGGGTTCCAGTAGTTGTTGGGGTGCTCTATAAGAAAAAGCTTCCGTGCAACCTGCTTATTTATTATTTTCTTGCTACTCCTAGTTTATTTTGCCTCAAAATTGTTTTGTCTAATTTTTGGTTTTAGTTTTATTCTGAAAAGCAGCTTCTATAAAATATTCAGTGCCTGCATGATTGAATTTGTTTTAAGAAAAAAACAACAACAAAAAAGACATAATAAAATCTGACTTGACTTTTTGAATCAATTATCTCCTGTTGGGAAAGTAGGAAATGTTATGTTGTGAGACTCTTTCTCAGTGAGTATATCATGTTTACATGTTCATCTCATACTCAACCAACCCAATCCTGCTGTACCCATCCAGCACCTTTTCCTCATCTAGCCTGCCCCCTCCTCTTCTGGTTTGGCAACCATGCAACCAAACTTGGAGTAAACACAGGAATGAAGTCATGAGCTTTTGCTCCCCACTGCAAGTTACATGCTTACGTTAAAATAGTTCACTAGGTGGCATGAAATTTGGTGTTATATCCTCATTTGCTGTTCATTCCGTTTAATGCTAGAAATGGATAAATAATTTCCCTTTTAATCACTCTGAGCATTACCAAGTTTACACAAATTTTATAAACTCAGCACAGGGTTGTGAAAGATTTCATCCTGTGCAAAGAGGATGTTCTTTGTTTTTAGCGTTGTGATGGTAGCTCCCATTTGTCCCAAAATGGCCGAGTGTTCTCGGGTATGTTTCTTTCTTATCTCTGTTGTCCTTGTTGTGTATCAGCCTGGAAAATGACTTTGGTGATGCCAGCTCACCCCTCACTGCCACTCTCGCTTCGTAAGCCAGCCTCATCGTCTCGGTCACCCACCCAGCCACCTCTCCACCAGTCACAGCCTCTAAGCCCTCACATCTCCCCACACTGCCCCAGCCCCTTTTTTTTTTTTTTTCTTCTTTCTTTTGACTCATGCTGTTATTTGTCTTCAGTTGATTTTCAGTCTAATTCTGTTTGGTTTTAGTTCAAATGGTAGATCAATGATGATGACAAATGATTTCCATTGTTACGGAACAACAGTGATAAATTTTATTATAATTTTTTCATAATTATAATAAAAGTGGATTCAGGAGCAGAAATTTTCTTAGTAAAATTCATGAAATCGTGTAAACCGATAAATCTGGTGGCTTGAAACAAGCATCACTTGTATACCACGTACCCATTATTATATAATATTATTATTATTATTATTATTATTATTATCAATTATTATTTTCAGAGGTTCTTACTTTTGTAAATGAATGAACAAGACTCATTATTTGCTCATATATGAGATTACAACTCAAAATCCAGGATTTTTAGGGTCTGGTCTGATACCTGAATTTAAAGATATTTACATATTTTCCTTCTGGAGCATTTTAAAATATTTGGTGCTGATTTTGTTCCAGTTTTGTATGAGTTAATATATACAAAACTGTATAATTTCCAGTTTTGTATAAGTTATGGCCACAAATATTATTGTGGCCATAAAAAGTACATTTTAGTACAATTTCAGAATTTAAAAAGTTGTAATACTGCTAGTTTTTGTGATTGGAATTAAGCCTACTCTTGAGTTAGAAAAACTGAGAAATAACTAAATCTTTTAAATCCATGTCTATTGTCATTATCTGTATTCCATTTTCTGTGATCTCTACTACTTTCATTAGTAAATATTTCATAAAGTATTGTGAAACCTATTTGCCCAATGGGTGAAAAAAAACACAAATTTACGAATGAATGAAAAGTTGCATGTTCTGCTGTCTCTCTTTGGAGTTTTCAGTAGCCAAGATACTTCTCAATCAATAATATGTGAAGATATTAAAATAAGGAAAGAAAAAGATAAGATATCCAAATACACCCCTGAATCTAAAATAATCTATTTAATGCTCTGCCTCGTGCTGCCTAAAGAACAAAAATTCTTACAATGTTATTAAGATGATATTTAAGAACAGCTGATGTGATGGGTAGTTAATTGATTCCCACATGTGCCTAATTACTTACATACAATAATCCTCAAAAAATATCCTAGATTTTCTAGGATAATAAAAATGAAACATGCCAAAACTTACCTAAACCTTCATCATCATTGACTCACTTTATAAAAAAAAAGTCATCAAACTTTGTGGATTTCCATTTTTATTTTGCATGATTTGTAAGGCTTGCATTGAGTTATGTCTACATATATTTTTGTGCTAGTTTTATTTAATTTTTTCTTGCCACTCGGTGTTCCTGTTTTAACTGTTTAACACTTTACATCGTGTTTACAGTGGACTAAAGAAGAAAGCCTTCGCCAGGCTGGAGTAGCCAATCAATTTATCCCACTGAACACCGACCCAAAGGAAGTTCTGGAAATGAGGAATAAGGTATTGTAATTTTGTCGCGTCATTCGACTGACAAAATTCGAAGCTCCACAACAACATATGTTTCACTCTAACCAGATAAAAAAAATTCTTTTTGTTTGTTTGTTAGATCCGGGAGCAGAACCTGCAGGACATAAAGACTGCAGGACCCCAGTCTCAGGTTCTGTGTGCTGGCACTGTGGTGGAACGGACCTTTAACCAGGTTAGTGTGTGATATAAATGCCTCCATGCTTCACTGCTGTAACTTTCCTGACCTGGACTTGATGCTAATGTATATGGTTTGAGTCACTTGTCTGATAAGACAACTTAAAAGCAAATTTTCTAATGCTCTCAATCCAGGTCAGGAGGCATGTCTGAATCTAAACAATATCAGAACAATGCGCATGAAGTTGTTCTGGACACTGAGCTGCAATGAAAGAAACTTCAAAATCAGTTTAATTCCAATATTTTAATATTAATTACTAAAATTATTTCCTAATTAGAGTACAAAAAGTCCATGTTGTGGGAACTTCATAATTATGACATTATTCTTTGATCACAGAGACTGTCGTTGTTATAGGTGGGTAATGTGTGGGGAAGGTAAACATAATTTGGTTTCCATATTTCTGCCAGCTCAGAATGTGTCCCTTTTCATATCCAATTTTATTTATTTAGCAATATTGTTTTTTCCTTTGAGCTACTTTTACAACCGTTGGAGTGTCTACATTTGATATACTAAACAAAAGGTCCTGTTGTAACTAAGCAATGGTTCTTTTTATTTTTCTTATGCATGTGCAAGTTTTTCCCTTCATGGGTTGGAAAAAATGCAGAACATGAAGTCTTGACTCATTGGTTCTGTTTGCATGGCTCATGTTTAAGATGCTGTGAATGTTTTTGCTGTTTCCTTTTCAATTTCCTGGAGGGGAATTGGACTTTATCCTCTTTGTATGTCTTTAGATTTTTAGGTTTAAGTCAGTGCAATAGTAGTGACATCTTATGAGGCATGAACAATAAAGTCTCCTATACCCCAACCAGAGTTGACCATTATCTTGTGTTGACAATTTGAAAAGCATGCTAATAATGGCTACCACTTTCTCTGCTGCCATGCATTTCATAACCTGACTCCATTCTTCTACAATGGTTCCTGTGTGCATGTACTTCCCTCAAGTGGTTTTAGTATGGTTGGGTTTGCCAGTGCTTCGAAAAGGTATTCATAGCCCTTCAAATTTGAACATTTTTTAATGTTACAGCCACAAGTTTTTAGTGTATTTTATTGGGAATTTATCTGACAGACCAACACAACGAAGTGAACAATGGTGAAGTGGAAGGGAAGTGATTCATAAAAGGTAGCATCTGAGTTTTATATCAATTCTTCTTTGTATAATTGCTCAAATTCCATTAGATTAGAAAAAACAAAAAAACAGTCCTCCTTCAGTCTATTGTTTGTAGGTTTGGACTAGGCCATTGTAACGCCATACACTTTGACATAAGCCATACAGTTTAATGCTGCCCTAACTTGAGCTGAGCCTCTGCCCCAGTCTCGAGTGTTTTCCAGCAGGTTTTTCACATGACCTTTTGCTGTGTTGTGTGGCCTTTGACAGTTTGTTCACTGATGTTCTCTAGTGAACCTGGGGCCTTCACGAAACAAATGTACTTCTAAAGGGATTAACTTGCACTCCAGTGGACTCTCTTTATTATTTAGGATGCTTTCAAAGGTAACAGGTTGCATAAGAATATTTATTTGTGCCTATTGGCCTTAATGGGTTTAAAAGACTACCCACCACACAGTTCAGATTTTTACTTTGAGAAAAATAAAAACATCGTATCTACTTTTCCTTTTATTTCAGTTCAATTATTAGCTACTTTATGTTGGTTTAACCCACACAATCCCAATAAAATACATTAAAAATTAACATAAGAACATGTGAAATAGCTCAAGGGGTTTGTATACTTCTGCAAGGCACTCTATATATAGATGCAACAGTGGAAAATCAGTTTACATATTGTTAGCTAAATTGAGGACCCCCTAGAAAATGAGCAACGTTTTGACTTGCTAAAGAAAAATCCTGCAGAACTGCTTAATCTTTAAGATTAAAATGTTTTCTTTGTTCTGCTTAAGGATATGTTCTATGGGATGTTGCTGTACTCTTTCCCCCTGTTGTGTGAGTGTGACTGCTTGACAGACTGCTTATTTGGATGTACTTGGTTGTGCTCCACCCCTTTACATGGTTTGCTATTGCAGGATGCCCCTCTGTCTGACTGTACTGACACTATTGATGGCCTTGATGTGTCCGAGGGGTCCTATAGTCCTGCTAAAACAATTAGAAAGGTACTTACTGCTCCAATCACAAATCTATTTGACCCTGTAGTGGGATACACAAGTCCGGGCAACTTTGGTCCAAATTTGGTACTGGATTAAATTTACACTGGGGGGCAAAAATTTGTTGGATCTTTTAAGAATTGCTTATGTATTCTGGCATAAAAATAACAATGAAAGACAATATTGAAACTAAAATATTAAAGTTTTTTTGCTTGCAAATTTTGTTAATGTTTGGGTTGAAAACTCAGGAAACGATTTTCTATAATGACTTCTGAGAAATAATTAGGAAGAGAATTAACACTAAATTGGTGCATGGATCTGGAATCTGCTGAATCAGAGCGAAAGGCTATTTTATTTTTGTATCTTTTGCAGTTGTAAGTTATTCTCAAACTTTTCAATTTCATATCCAAATTTCCTTGACTATCACCACTCCTTTTTTCCCCCTTTTGATTATGACAACGTACTTAGAGAAGCTCAAGGTATCTTGACTGAGTGAAGCTTAAATGTTTGGACTGTTTATTAATCCACTTTTAACTTCATGCAAAAAAAGGTTTTTAGTCTGATACTGATTTCAGCATAGATTCGGTCCTGGGGATGCCCATATTCAAAGCATTTTGATTAGTTGTTTAGTTTCAACAGGTGACTCCTTTCCAAACATCCTTCTTATTCTTATTGAAGCTCTTTCTGTGAGTTTTCTTTCTTTTTTTTTTTTGGTGAGAAATTAAATAGCCCTATTGAAATCTGGAATGTTTTGGACTGTGGACAAGTAATCAAAATGGTTATAAGGGAAATATGCCATCTCATTTTCTACATCTGATGCTTAAAGTAGTGCTTGTTGCTGCCACTAGGGATGCTTAGACTTGTAGTACTCAGGATCAAATTCTTTTGTCCTAAAACTCCTCATCATGATAAGCCAAAAGTTACATTTCAATCGATGTAGCTCATGATTCTTGCATAAGATCTGATATGTACGATTGTCTCTTTATATTGGAAATTAACTTTAGGCTAACTTTAGCCACAGAAGCTGCTGTTTGTTACTGACTGCCACTTCTCAAACTCTGTTTCCAGCCTTCTGGTTCTGCAGACTGTTTTCTTTATATAGCTGTACGCAGAACGACCCCACCCTCTGATGCCGACTTCTTTTTCTCACTTGTGTGTCTTGAAGGGTGAGCTGGTGACCGCATCAAAGGCCATTATTGAGAAGGAGTACCAACCCAAGGTTATTGTGAGCAAGACTGGTCCGAACCCTTTCAACAAGCTAACCGACCAGGAGCTGGAAGAATACCGCCGGGAAGTGGAGCAGAAACAGAAAGGAGGTGAAGGTAAATGTGCCATGGGAGCCAGAACACACTAGCATCTTTTAAATAGTAATCTCCAAGCGAAACAAACAAAAAACAAAACATTTCTGTAACCATAGCTAACTGCTTTTTTTTTTTTTGTCATTTATAACTGTGAAAAATTATTTTCTAATATAAATGCAAGCTTATCTACAACTTTTATGTTTTAGGTAATGAGTTCTGTACAAATCTGACTTCTACAATCACTCATTATATATGCTCTATAATTAAATCTTTCAAAACTGTAGGGCATTCATCTTATCATTTACAGCTTGTCATATATTGCTAGTCCAGTCACAATAACAAATTTTGTTGGCCGATAAGTTGTACCAGAAGTCAATGCGATAAACGATAATATTGTTACTGTGTGACCGTTTTCAAATAATATAATGGTAATGACATAAAAATGCAAGAACATTTTCTCAAAGATCAATAAACTTTAAATTCTAATCACCATTTGACATTGGAACTGGAAGACATTTTAAACAAATAAATTAACATAGCCACAGAAACGACAAATAAAATTAATTATGAAGGCTCTGTAGTCCTTTGAAAATAAGGGCTCATTGAGACAAATTTACTAGACTGAATACTTTTATCATCCAGTTTTTGGTAGAAAGAGAAACTATCATGTGATTAATTGATTAATTGTTTTATTGCTCATTGCGACAAGTCTATTTATCCTGAAAAATGTCACATCACGAAAGAATTCAGATTTATCATTGTCACCATAAACTCCACTTAGTGATGTTTGACACCCCCCAAAACTGTACATATTGTTGGGATGGTGAGTTTCACCATTTTCTCAAATGAGTGTGTTCAAAGTGTGAGAATAAATTTGAAAATATGATTAAAGGAACTCACTGTGTGCCGTTTAGTGACGCAAATTACACTTCTTTACGTGACTGGTGTCCTAAAGAAGCATATTACAAATGGGTATGTTTTTTTTTGTTCATTAAAATTTGAGTTTTAACCTCTGCTTAATAAAATATAATGCCTTTGTTCAAACTCATTGTTCAGAATGGCCAAATTATGTCATCTCTCCACACCAACATGCAAAAACATGGATTTACAGTGCAACAACAGAAGGACAGTATTAAAGGATCAATCTCCAGCGCACCCAGACCAGAGCCAAAAGCCGTACCATCGGGCCAAACCACATTGTCCACTTCTCTTCTTCCAACTGATTCGTCCATCTCAGAGGAAACCCAGCCTCCAGCTTCTTCTCAGGAGCCTCCTGCCCCCCTGCCTGATCGCCACGGCGCCGATTCTGCATCAACGGTAGCAGATGATGCGCTTTCAGCAGGAGACGAGGTGTTGTTGGCTCCTGATTCCCCACACAAGGAGTTCCATAGTGCTGTGGTGCGAGCCCTCGTCAAGAACCCGCTGGATGTGGCAGCTGCAGAAGGAGGTCGGGCCGCAGGTACACCGGATGAAATGGAGACGTCCCAAAAAAGATCTGGCCTTCCTCTCCCTTCCCTGCTCATCCCGGTCTTGTCTTACTACTTACCGCCTCACTGGGAATCTGGGAATTCCTGCCTGCTGTTTCCTTTCCTCTTTCCGAGGGATTGGAGTCTGCTGCCATTGTTTCAACATGTGCAAGCTCTCTCCTTTCCCGCATTTCATCTCCGAAGGCTCTGCTTGGTTGTTTTGGGTCCCTCTTGCTACCTTGAATACCTACCTCTGATGTCTTGACAAAAGGCATCAAAGCTTTGGCACATTTGATCCTTCTCTGCAGTTTGATTGGACGAAGCAGAGGAAAGAGGATGCTTGGAGTTCCTCTCTCCTCTTGTTATAAAAGTCATTCTGTAGTGAAATGTGAAGAAGCAGTTTCTGAGTTTGATCATCCAATCAGATTATTAGACATCAGAGAAAATGTGTTAAACCCACCTACTCTGAAAATAAATGGACTCCTTTTCTTCCTGCTAAAGTCTTTTTTTTTTGTTGTTGCTGTCATATGTCCCTTCTTATTTCCATAACCTAATCATTTGAAACTGGTTTTTGGAGTTTTACTTTTGCTTTTGTAGGAAATGTTTGAAATATTTTGCTGTTTTTTTTTTTGTTTGTTTGTTTGTTTTTGTCTTTCTCTTAGTTTTTGGGTCCTTATGTGTCCTCCCTCTTTTGTTTTGAAGCAAGCTGATTGACAATGTTTTTTGGCATTTATAAATTAAAAGAATTGAATTCTCTGTAAAGTTTTGGTCTTACAGTTCAAGCCACATTTAATGTCAGCAAGTGGTAAGGATGTGTAAAATGGCTTAAGATTGTGTTGTAGTAAAATGTCACAATGAAAGATTAAGAAAAATGTAACGGTACATTTCTTCAGTGAGGTGAAAAAAATAACCCATGGTTTTTATTATTTTTACCCCTATGATACAACCTTGCTATTTTAAGTTCAACCGCATTTCTGTGAACTTAATTATTTTCAGATAAACTGGAATATAACATGTTTGCTCAGAATATGAAAGACAATACAACATTCAATCCAAATGATAGATTGTCTTAATAAGTCAGGAAATGGATACAAGATGATTAGGCTTTTTAAAACAAATGGAACTGTAGTATAGTAAATGCTTTAAAATCTCCAAAGTTTATTGTTGGGGAGCTGCAGCAAAAAAAAAAAAGACATCTAGGTGTTACAATTTCTCCATAACCATTTGACATAATCTACAGCTGCTTTGTTTTTGGCGTACCATCACAAATGTAAACAGGTAGAGTTTACTGAAGTCTTCTGGGACTTTAACTGTGGGTTTAGGTGAGATGAGGCCTTGAAGAACCTTGTTGGAGTTCTCTGTAGTAGAAACCCAAAAAACGGGCCGCTTGTATGATCTTTCGGTAAGCATGTGATCAACAAAAAGACGCAAAACCACTCTCTCTGTTGCAATAAAAGATGAGCTTATTTTACACACCTTTGTCAGGGCTGTCAACAAATGTGACTAGAACTGTAGGTGCTCTGAGTGGCTTCTTACTGGGAATGTTTCTTTCAGATCCAGAGCAACAAGTAGAGGCTGAGGAGGGTGACAAAGACCCGAAACCCACATCCACACCACCGAGTACTCCTGTCAGAGCAGAAGAAGGTATGTTAGCCTGACGGCGTTAACAAAGTCACTTGGTTTGGCACAAGGTTTTTCTCAGCTCTGGTGTTCAGGACTTACAGATGGATTGTAGAGGCTCCTGTCTCTGCACCTGCACGTCTCTCTTTGAGTCTGTTGTGCTCTTTAATACTACTACTACTACAAGGTTTGTGTTTCTGTAATAAAAGCCCAAGAGGAGTTGATTTTTCTCAATAAAATTTGCATGCAAATGTGCTGAGAAAAGCAGCAGGGAATATTTCAAACAGAGGAATTTTACTGCTGGATTATTGTTATCCCTCTTGGTCTTTATTACTGTTGGATTACACCTTTATCAGCATCATCAGTGATGATGCTGGAACTAGCTGAAAAAATAAAACTTAATTTGTCCTTTTATTATACAGCTTCTGATTACTGGTGTAATCTGATACAGAAATGTTTTTAACGTCTCTGTACAGTCTCTCCTCTCACTGCCATTCTCCATCTGTTTTGGGGTCTTCCAAGACTGGTCCCCCCCTTTCTTTTGTTCTTTTCGACCTTCGGTTATTTTCTCCCAATTTTTTACTTTTTATTTAATTTTTTTTATTTACCATGTTGCTTGTGGTTTGATCTGCATAGACATTTGTTTCTACTTGTGCTTTTTCTTCTTTGTGGCTGCGTTTACAATCAGGAGATGGAAATACAAAAGAGTACCTGTTGCCATAGTAAGTATGTACTGTTCCACCTCCTCGCCACCTTCCTAATTACTGCTCACCCCTCCATGTTTGTTTGCTCATTTACCCTGTTTTTCTTTGCATGGCTTCTGTAGCAGATTTGGTTCTTTGTCCGAACTAACCTGTTTGTTGGGGTTTGTGACTATTCTTTCTCCTCTGAATTTCTAATTTGGGGTTTGTGGGGGTTATTTCAGAGCTCCTCTCTCTTCCTATGTCTTCCTCTTTTTTTATTATTATTATTATTTATTATTATTTAGAGAAAGTATGTCACCATGGCCAAAAAAAAAGAAATTGGACATTTTGTTGCAGTCTTATTTTCTTACATCTGTTAAATTGGTATTGTGGAGCGACACTCCTGAAGTAAACCTCACAGCCTGCTCACTCTTTTGTGTTAGATAACCTCTTTTCCTCCTGACAACTACTCACTCTGAAAGTAACCAACTTTTCTTGCACATTCTTTAAATGTATATTTTTGTGTCATTAAAAACAATCTTTCAGTGGTTTAAAATGTGTCGAAATGTTGTCTGTCCTGCAGACGTGTCCTTTACAAGGTACAGCAGTGCTTTGAGTGAAGCTTTCCAACCAAACTGGCTGCTGTCGATTTAGCTTGAAACCTGGTTGTTGAGGGCTGGCTGTTTGCTCATTGGTCTCCAGTTCCTGTCTGTCTGTGGTGTTTGACCTTATCGCTGTTCTGACTGACTCGAGTTGTTAAATGAAGACGCTGCTAAAAGCTCTCTATGGTCTTGTTTCATACTGGTCTCTCTCTTTCGCATGGGCTATACTAAAAAAGAATAACGTCGTTGTTGTCTGGCAGCTTTTGGGACTGTTGTGGATGCTGTTTGTTGTTTTCAAGCTGACCATCTGGATGCAACAGACGTCTGTCTTTGAAGTATTTTTTTGAATGGGGTTATGGATGAATTGACAGAAAAAAAAATTTCCGTGGTTTAGACTCCACTTCTCCAAAAATATAGCTTTATAGCCCTTTTATTTATTTATTT
>CAEGAE010064916.1:0-34410 GCA_903067095.1 Girardinus metallicus | reverse complement strand
AAAATTTCTTTGTACCTGGCTATTTTTGGAAGGGAGCAACAAGTCCATGTGTTATTCAAATTGTCGGCAGTAGTTGATAGTCATTTAGCATCTTCGTCATTGCATACTTTTGGTCATTTGTTTGATTTGAGTTTCTCCAAACATTTTGCACCTACAAAGTCAATAGGTAGCATGGATAAAATGACGACCATTTGACCTAACAGTACTGTTTTTGGACTGTGGGAGAAATAATACCCACAGAGAATCCATACATGCACAGGGACAACATGCAAACTCCTTGCAGCCCGGGTTTCAAACCCAGGACCTTGTAGCTGCTAGGCAACCATGCTATCAACTCCGCCATCATGAAGGTCCATTCCCGGCCAGTTAGATCAAATGTTAGCAAAGGCTGGGATTGTTTGAAAACATTTTCACTGATTTCTATCCTGAGAAACATTTTGTGATAAAGTTCTTACACCGAGTCATGTTGTGAGCAAGTGAAGAACTCTGATAAAAAGATTTTTTTCCCTGCTTTCTTCTTTATCTTTCACTTAGACTTAGAGCTTTTCTAAATTGCTGCCATAAATTGTGCCATCTTTGTTGTGGTGGACCAACTCTGCTACATGTTTTATGTCAAGACAAAGCCCATCCATCATTTTTTACAAGCAGACCAAACTTTTATCATCCTTACTCATCTCATGCCTTCGGGTGTCATAAAGTTTCCTCTAAATATCACTTGTCAGCACACAGTGAACTGATTTATCTGTTGCTCAGTGTGAGGGCCTTTTACAAGAGAAGGTTAAGGTCCCATATTAGAACCAGTGATGTATATTATTTCAGTCTTTTGCTGCAGAGTTTATGCCTTTTTGCAAAGTCAGCATTTTTAGCTCTGCTCGCCTAAACTCTGCAAAAGGATTCTGAATTACCAGGATTTTCTGTGCCGGTGATATTGTCTAGAGTACATGTTTGATGCACTTTTAACATTTAAACAGCTCGCTGTGAAGTCTGAAATATTTACCTAAAAGGGTTTTACTTTCATTCCAAATTGACAAGAGAATAATTTCTATCTTGTAAGCAGGCCTGTTTAAGTATGGGGTGGGGG
The DNA here is from genome assembly GCA_903067095.1 of Girardinus metallicus. NCBI lineage: Eukaryota > Metazoa > Chordata > Actinopteri > Cyprinodontiformes > Poeciliidae > Girardinus > Girardinus metallicus. Next base: position 33,329 of record CAEGAE010064916.1, on the reverse strand, counting down.
ACAATCTAGTCGCGTCATCTATTTGGGTACTGTAAAGGCAGCACATTATTTATAAACACAACTTGCAAAGAAGAATATTGCAAAAATACATATGTTCTTTCATCAATTGCAAAATTTGGAGGGGACAAAAAAATACAAATTGAATCAACTTCACAGCCCCGGTTGCAGGTTACCTCAGCAGCCATCAACTCCTGTCTAAATGAATGGGCAATGCGGTGGTGAGCCAGGCAATTCTCAGAAGGCTTTTTGTAATCCATTTGACCTGAACATGAGGGCAGCCAAAATCTACACATGGACATTTTTAGTGTACACACTGTGCAAATACATGGGAGGGCACCGGCATGCTGGGGACTCATGCAACACCTCTACCATCTCTCCTTTTTTTTTTTTTTTTTTGCTTGTTTTCATTTTGTTTCATCCTGTATCCTGTAAACAGGCACGAGAATCAGTATTTCAAAAAGTGACCAAAAATAATGTCATGTATTTGTTTTAGGGCTGTTGTAAAATAATATCTTAGTAATCGGGTACTCTATCGAGGTAGGAGAAAAGATAAATTCTGCAACAAATGGGACTCGAGAGACCCGTCTCTTGAGTCGTCTATAACTACTAAAATCAGTGTTTCATCCTTCTGCGGAGTATGTATGCGTTTGTGCTTATTTGTATTGATTTCTGTCAGATCAACCCACGTAAGCCCAGTTTTACTGATTTTTAATCTTCCATCTGACAAATATACGTGTCCTGACTAATAGATTTTAATCAATATGACTGGAATTCTGCCCTATGTGCCTCCAAATGAGCACAAGGGAATAATTACCTAGGTGTCGAAGAACGTGTGTGGGTGTGTGTGTGTGCGTGTGTGTGTGTGTGTGGATGTGTCAAAGTGGGTCCCCTGAGCAAGTAGCTTTTGAAATAAATGCATCAGCTTATCCACTTTGAGCTCCACTGTTGACTCACTTTATAAAACACTCAAACTATAGGAATTGGTGATATAGTTACAACAAAATGTTCTCATTAATGCCCGTCTTGCTGTGTGCTACAATGTTTGTTGCTAACAAAGGCAGCGAGGTGCAGCCAAGCTTCCTAAATCAATTTTTTATGTATTTCTTACACAGGCGAGCAGAGAGACTTTGCAACATGGCGTTCACACACATACATACACACCTCAAGCATGCTAGCAGAGTGATAAATAGACTCGCTTATGTGTTGACAGCCACATGCTGCAGGAATTTGCACATATATTTTACCATCATCTGTGATTGGTCAGATTGTGAACAGCTGCAATATCTCAAGGGTGTTTTATACATTTCTTTATTGCTGAGTGTAACAGACCATGCTACAGCCATTTTATTATTTATGGATTTGTTTAACAGTAAGTATTCATACATCCTGAACTGCTCTAAATTTGGTCATATTCTATCTACAAACTTTAATGTAACTGATTAAGGCTTGGGATTGGAGATCACCGCAAACTAGGAGCAAATGATCTTTAAATGGAGGGAAATGATCATTGTTTCTCTGTGTTTCATGAATAAGAAACTGAAAAGTGTGGTGTGCATTTGAATTTGGTTCTCTTTACTCTTAAGCTCTTAAGCTAGGTGTGTTAGAGCAGAGAAGCACCTAAAAGCTGCAGGACAGTAGCTCTTGAGAACTGGAGTTGAAGACCCCTCGTTTAGATCAAACTTACTTAACTCTTAGAATGACCCAGTCAAAGTCCAGACCTAAAAATACAATTGTGAATCTGCTCTCTGTCCAATATGACATATGAGTTATGTTATGTTATGTTATGTAGAAGAGAGTCTCTGTAGATGTTCAAATAAAGTAGATTCTCAGCTGTAACAACAGAAAAAAGGTAATTTAAGTATTTTTGGAATATAAATGTATAACACCTCAGATTATTTATAAATATTTTTTAAACTTACATTCTTTTCCTCCCACTTTAACAGCGAGGCACTACTTTGACATTTATGCTTTTAAAGAGTCAAAATGTGAAAACAGTCGAAGACTTTCATAAAGCACTGTACAAAGTATTTTGCGTACATGCTGTGTTGTCAGTTTAAACTAGAATGAATATCCATGAGGTTTTCCAGGCGCAGTAATTTTGAACAAAATATTGTTGCGTGCAGCAGTTTGGTTGATTGCATCAAACGTCATTAAACCGATTCCAGCTGGAATGCTTGTGAGGATTTTACGGATGTTTTTACTAAAGCCATCCAGTTGGTTTGAAGTGGCAGCCTTGTTGCTTATTAGACATGCCAAATTACTGCACTACCCATATAATCACTCAGCGATCTTAATTGTTTTCCCTGGAATGATGTCAGGATGTGTCTGTGTTACTTGACAGAGAGTCAGACAAAATAGAAAGACACAAAAGCCTCAGGGACATTAGACAGGCGAGGCCCCACACTCACTGCATCATCATATAATTACAATGCAGCTCCATCGAGTTAATCACTTTTACATCACACCTTCTGAATCACTGTTAGAACTGATAAGTGTAAAAAGAGGAGGTAAAAAAAAAAAAAACAGCTGCAGCACTTTACTCTATAGCCTCAGACTGAAAATCAGCATAATTTAATAGCGGAAGTCAAAGGGTTTTAAATGGATTAAAATTACATAATGCAATATGAAGGTCAGACTTAAAAAGACTGCAATATTATCCTAATGTACAATGTCTAACAAAAAGTCAATGGTACTTTCAGGGTTGCTTAAAATAATTAAAGAAAAATAATTGAGGGTCCGCTGCTTAGGTTGCAGTATACATGAGAGTAGTAATTTTTTCTTCTTTTTGCACCAGTTAAACTGTAGAAAACATGACATAGGAAGTGAATGAGTTTCACTTTAATGACTGTGGTTGGACCTATATGGTATTTTTTTATTACTCATTAATATCCAAAAGATACTTTCATCAGTCTTACAGGTCTGCACCAGAACTTTTTGCACAAGTACGCAAACAATTTTGGAGAAACCTCATAGTTGTTTTATAGAAAAGTTGGTTGAAAAGCAAATCTAATTTTTTTTTTTTTAGTTTTTTTTTTTTTTCTTATTAGTTTCTAGGTGTTTCTTCCCCTGTTAACATCTGCAGGCTTTACCCCCTAAATCAAACATTCCTGCTGGTGTTCTCTTGGTTTGTGAATTCTGTGCCCACCACTAGTTACCGGCCATTACAACTGACTAAGTGGCTTGCAGTTCACCTTACAATGATCCGCAAATATATTGAGATTATGTGGGGTTTTTGTTTTGAGTATGCCAAGCATAACTAGCACCATCTCTGGACTTACCTTTTTACCAGAGACCTCAGTTGGCACCAGCCTTATAGCTTGCTGCTGTCAGCCATTCATCCAAAGATATTGTGTTGAAAAACAAACGATCAAAAAATTTCTCACAGGACAAAACATCGAAGAAAAAAAAAAAAAATGTCACTGCTTCGAGTTAAATCAATCCGAGGAGTAAAGATTGTGATTGTGTCTTGTCTGCTTCCCTCAGCCCACAAATGAATTGTGTAAAAAAAGAAAAGATTGTTTGTTTTTTTTCTTTCTTAAAAGAAAAAAAAAACGAGGTGAAGATAGGCTTAGAGGAACACGAGGAGGGAAGAGGGGATAAGATCCTTAGAGGGAGAAGGCTGGGGGGAGATAATCCTTTCCTTCTGATCTTTTCTCTGTATGAATGATACGTCCAACGCCGTCCCGCTCCCTGGCTCGTGTGCTGCCGTGTGTCTGAGAGGCGTGAGCGTGTGTCTGAGAGAGAAGGAGAGAGATAAAGAGCAAAAACACGATTGGTTTGCTGGCGTCATGCATTACCCCCTCTCCGTGTTTCGCTATGTTTGTGATTCCAGCACTCAGACCGCATCCAGTGCGTCTTAAAGCCCCGGTGCCCTCGCCTCCCCTTCCTCTTTCTCATATGCGTGTGCAGCCGTGCATGTGGCAGAAGAGGGTGTGCGCGTGCCTTGTCAAATATAGCAACATTAGTGCATGCTGCCTCGTCTGCCTGCAGCTCTCCGACAGTGACAGAGAGAGGGCGAGGGAGGTGGAATACAGAGAGAGGGATAATACGAAAGAGTGAAAGCTGTTTTGGGGGGGAGAGAAATACAGAAGAGGTAGGAGGGTAGGGGACGCAAAAGACAGGGTGGGATGAGGTTGATGGAGGGAGGGAAGAAACGGAGATCCTCAATAGAAAGCTTGTGGTGGAAGGAAAGGTGGAGGGAGGGAGAGATGTGATGATTTCAGTGAAGATGAGAATCTCCCTCCGCCACATGGGCTTTTCTCCTCCCTCGATTTATTTTTCTTTTTTTTTATCTCTCTCTCTCTCCTCACATCTCCCTCGCTCGCCTTTCATTTTTATTCGATTCCCGGAGGCATCTCTCGTAACAGCTGGCTTTGTGTGTGTGTTTCTGCGTGCGTGCGTGCCTGCGTGTGTGTGTGTGTGTGTGTGTTTGTTCGGAGAGGGACTCCAAATAGATAAAATCTTACATATGCATGAACTTAGAGAGCCGTGAAAAATGCATTATCCCCTTGCAGATTTCTTCTGCGTATGGTCTACACTTAAATTTAGGAGATGCAATTGAAAAAAAAAACAAAACAAAAAACAAGATTTCAGTTAAGTTAAACGATCTATTCAAACCAATTTTCTCAGAGGACTCTTATGTCAGTCTGTGGGAGATAACGGTAACAAAAAAAAAAACATGGTGATCCCCAAGACCTTTGGAAAATTATTTTTTATATCGGTGCCCATCCTTCTAGAGTTGGCATAAAACTTACATTTTTTAGAAAAATAATGTCATATCAACCATCAAAACACACTGGTGATGCTGCTTTACCACTCCCTTACCTGAACTGACGAAACCAGGAATTTTGCTCTCTACCAGAAAATCCTGAAGGAGAACGTCCGGCCATGAATTTGTGACCTCAGGTCCAGTGGCGGAGCTAGAGAATTTTCACATGAGAGGTCAGGCTGGGACTGCTACTCTCAGCCAAGAACTGATCAGCACCAGGGCTGCTTCTGAGCACAACTTCTGTATTTTCCAAATAATTCACCAGACAGAAAATTCTAACTTCAGTCCAATAAATATAAATCTATTGGTACCACTTTACAACAAGAGTTTACGTATAGATGACTAGTAAATAGTTTACAGATTTTATCAATTCATCTATAGACACTTTATAAGTCATTAAGTTTTTATTATGCATTAATCAAGAGTGAGAATGAGACTATATGGTAAAAAAAAAATTACATTTACAAATACTTATTGTGCTTACAAGGTAGTCTGAAATGTTTATTATAACAACTCTAGATTGAAATATATATGTGAACACATTTGGTTCACTATTTGGCAAGAAACCAGTAGATTTAGTCTGATTCTCAGCCTTAATTAATGCCTAATAATCAGTTATTACTTATTTAAAAGGTGTTGAAAGATTAACACTTCTATAAAGGAAGCTTTATTGTAAAGTTGTAGACATCTATCATTATAAATTTTTTGTATCTAAGCATATTTCACTGCTGCCACCAACTGTTTTGGAGGGGAACTGCTTGTTCTGGCTTTGTGTTCTACTAGTGAGTTACCTCCCTGTGGGAATGATCGATCACTAGGCAGGGCTGACCTCCCCTGGTAAAAACTCGCCCCTTGTTTTACGCTTTGCTTCGTTCAGAGAGTCTGGACCCCCAGCTGGTGAAAATTGTTTTCTGGAGGCATTGACTTTCTTGAAGTTTTAAATTTTGTAAAGAGAAGTGCCGAGCCGAGCTGAACGGGATGGCTAACACGGACTGAATGACTTTGTTCACTTCCTGTGCTGCCTTTGCTAAAACTACAGGCAGACTACAATTCTGAAACAGTGCAGAAAATCAACGTCATCATTCACAACTTCGCTTTCTGTTCACTGATTGGCCTGATTGAAATTCAACCAGAGAAATCAAGCTCAATGGGAGAAATTCCAGGCAGAGAACTGAAGGAAGATCAGAGTAATTTGGAATTGCGTAGTAAGTCAATGGCCTGGCTAGTGGTGGCCAAGTGATCAGTTATTACCCCCCAGTGGTGTAAAAGACCTTTTGCCAGTCGGAAGGAATTTGTAAGGGTACATTTACTTTTTTTTTTTTTACTTCATTGTATGGAATAAAATCTTTATTTTCAAACTAAAATAAAGATTTTAGTTTGAATACTAAAATCCTTGTTTTGGTATTCAAACTAAAATAAACATGTAAAAAATACTGAATTTGATTTATCTCTATTAAAAAGTCAGTGAATCTGCAAAATGTGTCCTCAGTGTGATTTAGGTTTTTGTCTTGTTTTGTGACACAGCTCTAATTTGACCGAACACGCGGGTGGGAAAAGGTGAGCTGTGGAAGAGATTCTGTTCTTAACGGCTCGTGTAATTTTGTGTTTGTTTACACACAACCATATAATTACTTGGCTGCTTCCTAACATGCAATGAATCATAGCAGACACACACATACACATTATGCTGTTAATGAGCATGTGCATCATTTGGCACAGTTGGCAGTGGGAAAATGAAAGAATACTGATTCCCCAAGGAAATCAAACCAGAGGAAAATTAGAAAACATCAATAACTATTATCTTAACATTATTTTTTGCACAGAGAATAATAACTCATGCTCTGATGAGAAAAAGATAGATTTTAATTATTTGAAGCTTAACAATACTTCAGTTTCAAAGATTTTTAGATGCCAAAGTCCCCACATTTGACTGTATTGTGGATTTCCTCTAATTGTCAGAAGGTCAAATTAAACAATCAGTCTCAAATATATACATTCCCAACTAGTAATGATATTTATTTAGGCCCCCCCACTACCCACCCCTTACAACTAGCACCTCTACCAAATTCTCTTAATAGCCACCAGAAAGCTTTTGACATTATTCTGTCTGGATATTTGATCTTTCTTTTTGGAAGAAATGGAAGTAATTTTAAATTAATTGACTTCCTGGTACCGACGTTACTTTCAGGCATGGACCACAAATTTCTGAACAGCTTTGAGCTAATGGCTTTGAGAAGGCCATTTCTTGTTTCTAATCAAGTTTCTTTAATCAGTGGCAGACTGTTGGGCTCCAATGGTAAAATCTTTAGCTCAATTTCTTGTAGCTATTAAATATTTAAAGTGTGTACTTTAGCAGAGCCAGGAACTAAACTATTTCCTATTACTGTGATACTAATACAAAAATTAAGAGTGTGGGTTAAAAAAAAACAAACAAAAAAAAAACGTTTGCGTCTCTTTTGTGCTGTCCATGGTCCTGAACTATGAAACGGAGAGAATTTTGTATCATGGTGGGAGATTAAAATCTAATGATACAAATAACGATGGTAGTTACAAATTCAAGAGCACTTATAATAGCTACTCATATAACAGCTACTTTAAATATATCATAAAAGAGTTAATAAACAGTATTGCTTTCATCTAGCTTCATTTCACGCAATTAGCTTATCTCAGTGTAGTGGATCTGCTAGTGCTTATTTTTTTCAGTCCTCTGTATTAAATGTACATTTCAAGTTTCATTTATATATTTTATAGCGGTTTGCTTCAGTACTGTATCTCTGACACGGCCTGTTCAATTTACCTTCTCAAATTACTGCTGGTCCCTGTTTTTGCTTATCAGGATATCTAAAGGTTGTGAAGTCCGTTTTTCTGCTGACACATCCCAGTTTGCATTTAAATAAGGTCATCTCCAGAAGTGACCAGTGGGCCTTCTGGGTTTCTGTGAACTTGCATTGCCTCTTTTTCTAGATTGCGACCTTGTGCTCATTTGCAGGGCTTGGAAAATCTGGCTCCTAAGCAGCGTTCAAAGGAAGAGGATAATCTCAGATTTACATTAATCAGTTGGCCATAAAATCCAAATCCAAATGAGTCAAAGATTGCATTTATTTCTGCTGGGAATGCGGGGGGGAAAAAGCCAACACTCCCATCTATTAGTGGTCATTTATCCAGTATCTGAGCCGTCTAGATAATCGTTTGTTTTAGTTTTAAATGCATAAATCTGGGCCTTTTATAGGTTGGGTAAATCTGCAGCCTGTTTCACTGGGCAGCAAAAATAGACACTCACATAAATACAGTCTGGTCATAATTTCTCTGCTTTCTTGTCCTGTTCTTTCACTCGAGATCTTGGCCAGTAGAAATCTGTTTTAGCAGCCAGTAGCTTAGGCCAGTAAGACACTCTGTTCATTGGTTTCTATGGAAGATGATTCACTGAATGTCTCCATTTTTGTTATATTGCTGATCTGCTGTCGATTACTTACTTTTAAATCTCTGTATTGCATGTGTGTGTGCACATATGTGTTTATTAAAAACAGTAATTAGTAGATTAAGTGGTATTTCAGGTTGTCAGTCAGTGATGACAGTCATTTAGAGATGCAATAAATTAAAAGTCATACACAGTCAAACTTGGCTGATTTAGACACAATGGTAATTAGGGAGATTTATGATGCCCTCAAAAAAAGTATTCAGATCCGTCGAACTTTTCAACTTTTCTGTTGCATCATCTCAGCCTCAAATTTTAGTGTGTTTTATTTGATTTAGATTTTATGGACGCATCCCACATGAAGTAGCACATGACTGCAAAAAGAGAGAAAAACTTTTTAAAAAGTTTAACAATTAAAAAGTATGAATTGATGTTCTGTGAAAGCTCCATATACTGAAAAAAAAAACTCGTGCCACACTTTCAACCTTCTATTTGTAAAAAGACTAAATGTTGTTTTCATCCCACTATATGCATATGCAGAAGTTTGTTTTGGTGTGTCACATAAAAAAATGCCCAACACTCATTGGTTGTTGCTTTAACATGATAATCAGATTTTAACATTTGTTCTACATTTGACAAATTTCTTTTACTCTTCGCTAAGATTTCGCTTCGTTTCAAGTTTTCCTGTCTTTCCGTAGCCTTTCAGTTTGCAGCAGGTGAAATGACAGCTGTCTGTGATGTAACCTGAGTGGACGCAACAAGAAAATCTTTCATGTGAGCCTGTCTTCGTTATTATTAAACTCCTGCTTTGACTTCGACGACACAAGATGGATGTTGTCTTTTGCGTCAAATTGAATTATTGAAGTAAACATCACTGCTCCGCTCTGTGGTACTCTGTTACAACTGTGGGTATAATAAATGTTGGGAGAACATGAAAAATATGGGTTTTTTTCAGTCAAGAAGTAAGACTTGGAAAAAAAAAGATAAGTATTCAAGCTATGCCTGATAAAAGCTGAGCGAAGCAATATGTTAATTTTTCTTGGCTATTGGCAAACAGAGCTTCTGGCACAGAAATCATCTGGAAGTGCCAGAGACCTTCTGCCAAGGCAGCTTTTAAAGCCAGCTCTGTTCCATCGCTGATGCAGGAACTATGTGATAGAAAAACATTTGTGCCAATCATCTGAAGCAAAAGAGCTTATTTTTAACTTTTCGAATTGCTGTCCATTGTATTACCCTACATTTCTCTGTTTTATATTTAATGCATTCAGGTTTACATTCGGTTTATTTCTCTTCTTGATTAAATCCCCACCGTCCTTGCCTTCCGTTGCCAACAATATTGATGGTACATAAATTTACAAACATTCTGTTGCCTTTGTTAAAAGAGAGTCACCTCCTCTTTGTTTTTCTCTCTCTTCAGAAAAGCTTCTCTTCCTTTATCTCTATCTCTTTACTCAACTATACACCTACTTTGCTCTGTAATTTACTCTGCTATTGGGTGTCAGTGAAGATGAATTGACCCAAGGCATCGTATTAACACCAGGACTGGCCAGACACACTTGTATCAACTACCATAGGTTCCTGTGTAGGGAAGTGGCTCAAAGTCATCTATCTTTTTACAAATGCACACATACACACGCACACACACAGGAGGATTTTATATATGGGTGCTCCAACCTAAGAGTTGCTTGAACTACTCTTCACTTTTGTCACTTTTTCATGAATTGCCATCATGGTTAGTGAACATCTCTATATTCCAAATAGCCAACAATGGTTTCTTAACTGAAGATGCATTTATGTTTAAGTACCTTTGTCCCCTCTTTATATATCCGAATTATGTTGAATAGCTCAAATTATTCAATGGACAAATTCATGGATTAGAATGAGACTTAACTCCTTGAATGTAGTGCACCTTTAATCAATTCCTTAGCCTCAGGCTACAATTTCCTTTAATTGCCAAATGGATTCAAGTTATTCACTGTTCATTGGTTTACACTTTAAGTTTATTGCTGCAGAGGTTTTATTCAAAAATGCATCCCTCTGGTCCAATCTCTGCAGGGATAGGCACCATCCCTCATCAGTCATCAATCCCAATCCTGGGCACAATTAAGTGTTGATGGATAGACTTACAGTATGTTTGGATAGAAAAACATGCAATAGTTCACCCAAAATCTGTAGGCTTTCCAAAATTAGTTCAAGACTAACCAAAACTTTTTGTTGTTGTTTATTACCATTAAAATTCAGTGTAGATTTAGGTGGTGAATGAGTGTAGCTCATTCACCTCCAAACATGTTCCCTCCTCCAGAGCAACAGGACCATTTTTTAAATCCCTTCTCACAGTAACATGTCTTACGTTGAGAAATCTAAACCTGATAAGTAAAGGTAACAGCAGCTTCAATATGCTACTAAAAGCAGATCAGTTTAAGACCGTTTCTCTTTCACAATTCCCTGCATTGTGAAAGTAAATAACACAAGCTTACAAACCCACTCGGAGAGCCACGGAAATCTGGCGATTTTGTTTTGTCTTTGAAAGGCGCCAAATTCATAAAAGCCAGACAAATAGTTGAGAGGCATTTCCCAGAGAAGAAAAGAAAGTAGTTGGTAGTCAGGCGAGGGGAGGGACAGAGAGTAACTGGGAACAAATGAGAGGCACCCTGCCATGCAAGGTTGATATTTAACACATGTGCAAACTTTTTATCCGAAATATTTTCAAACCAAATGGTAACCATTCAAGATAAAAGCAGAAATTTGGGAATTCTTACTCAAAGAAAGTGTAATATTGAAAATAATGTGGGAAATGTCTTATATACATCTATATAAGTATTTTAAATCTTGTCCTAATTAAAGATGGACTTACTGCGGGAGTTTAAGTTAGGTAGGTATCTACCCGAGTGTTGCCAGATTTTAAGTTTTTTTTTGTTTTGTTTTTTTTTTGTTTTTATCCCAAGCAGTCATTACTTAGCTGGACAGGGTGCTTTATTAAATCTATCCTTTAAAATATCATTAGTTGTTTTATTGAATCCACTATAAAACTGCGTCATTGTTGAGCAACTATATATTGAGTTTTTTTTAGATTGCTCTTTGTGCAATTCAGGTAAGTCACGTAAAACAAGAAGGTTCATCACAAATTTAAAAGATACACAATGACTGGCAAATTCTTTCTCCATTTACATTATTAAAGATTCAGTCATTGAATTTCTCACCAAATCGTTCGAAAATGTCCTAAACTAAAGTCCTGTTGGCTCTTTGACAAAATAATTCTGATATATAGATTACCATCGTCCTTGACTGAGAATAAAGGAAGCATGCCACATTCTAAATTCATGTTTTTATCCCTCACACAGGAACAAGTTGGGGGGGTTTTTTCTTCGTCGCTCCACTATGAATGATTTAGTGAGTGCGCCTCCAACAGGGCCACTCAAGAGGGCTTGGAAACTGGGTTAACTTGAGGTAGGCTCCGCTGACTTAAAAGGTCCACACACAGACTGAATGTCAACAGCATTTATTTCCATTTATAAGAAACAGGCCATCATTTTAACTCGTTCAGCTCTGTTCCTGTGCCCTTACACTTCTCCTCATCACAGATTCATCCATAACACGACTTTTGGATTCAACAAGGAAAAGAAGCAGATGCGGATGATTTTATTCTGAAAATTTGAGTTCACTACAGTCCATTCTGTAGAAAGATTACAGTCTGCACTTTCATTTCGTAACTACGGCATGCCTGTGCCTGGGCACGTGTCTCGGTTTGCATCCTCGATGTCCTAAAAGATAAAGTGAGAGACTTGTCTATGAAGAAGAGGAGAGCCTGGTGAGACAGAGGAAGACTAGGGAGGGAGGTTGAGTCATCATCATTTTTGTCCAATCCCCTCGCTCCTGCCTGTTGCTTTGGTAACATGATGTCAGTGCAGCCTCTGTCAACTCCTCCGAGGTTTGTGAGCATTTGCACATTGTGTGTGGTCTTGTGCAACTTTGAGGTTGAAAGGTTGCGCTTAATTATTTGTTTGATGTCAAATGATTAAAAGGTGAGTCTGTCTGTGCTCAGTATGTACATGTTTTGCTCCTTTTAAATATAATAGGCTCACATTTTCAAAGAACCATGAATTTGATATTATGTATGTTTTCTTGTTTCTACTACAAGATTCAAAAACGTGTGGCACCCTAGAATGAAATATTTGAAAATTTACAAGTTCTAAGCTTGATTGACGTTTAGACTCTGACTGAGCCACTGTACCGCATTATGCTTTGTTCTAATCTCCTCTTTTTTTATGAAACCATACTGTTTTTGCCTTCATAAAATGTCCCGTTTTTCCATGGTAACCTGCGGTAACTGCTGGATCATTATCACTATATAAAGGCAAGTCGCTAAAAACTTGCATAACCTTTAGAAACCTTGAAGAAGAAGGTACAGAGAAAGAAAGTCCAAAGGTTTTAATTGTACTCAGGAGTGGAGAAAAGAAACGGTGCTCTGAACTGCTTCTTCTATCATCTTATGATGACATTTGCTGCTACAAACTGTAATTATGTGTTTTTGAGCCTGACAGACGAAAACAGAGCACAAATGGCATTTGTAACCCAGAAAGCTTATCATCTGCGCACGTTTGTTTCAATCCGACAATCTCGTTGACAGTTTTGATGTGTTGGATTGTGTGTGTATCACAGAGCAAACAAACAGAGAAGAGTGAGACATTGTAGGAGATGACACAATGACATCTGTTGAGATAAACTGTAATCTTCTTGCCCACAGTCACTTCAAACAGAACACACTCACTTTTTTAGGATTTCAAGCGAGGCTAAAAGGCTTTTCAAAGCATCTTTTCAGAAAGTCTCTTTTTTCTGTCTTAAAATAGGCATAGAGCTTAGCTAGAAATGGAATACTTATACTAAGGCAGTTTTTCTTAAAACTCAGAAATAAAGTCTTCACTAGTTTAGTGTGGTCGTTTTTTTTTTCTACTGTAGCTGTTTTTCTCTTAAAATGATGCATTAATGATCCATAATATAAAAATAAAGTATCCACCTATGATATTGTTCAAAAGCAGTTTGCTGTTGGGAAAATTTATCCTGCTTATTGTTTTAGCAGACAAAGTTATGCACAACCAGGACATAAAGAGGTTATTTCATTATAATTGTAATTACATATCATTTGTTGCCATATGATTCAGTTCAGTAAACTCAAAATTAGGACTTTTTGTCCTGTTTTATATGGAAAAAAGAAACCATTTTCTTCTTGCTTTTGTTCATTTTTGAGGTGTTTAATAATTCTAAAAGAAAGCAAGTTTTATATATTAAAATGATAAAACAAAAAAACATTATCAAGATAACATATTTAAGTTGTTGCTGTAGCAAGGCAAACTTTATTATCTCAAGGTAGTTCTTCTGAACAAGAATCCTCATTAAGCATGTTTTGTTTTGTCTTTTTCAATTTTGTTTCTTTTTACTTTTTTCAGTTAAATTTTACTTGGAGGGATATTCAAAATTATTTAGAGATCATTTTATGAAATAAAACAATGTATGCAATGTTCAAGGTTATCTATTATACCTCTGCAATTACCTGTGTTTGTGAATATAATTTTATACTAGAAAAGCTGCATGACTTTTTCCTCTTGATGTATTTACTCTGTGGATGCATCAAAGTAAATGAGGTCATCTTACCTATCAGACATCGGTCTCCTCGCCTTCCATTTCTAACATTTACTCCTTTTTTCAAAGTCTGCATGCAAAACAAAGACAAAAGTCAAAACATGACAAATTGGTGTTTACTGTGATGGAAACTCATGCAGAAACATATGATCTCCTCCACTTTGCCAATAAAGCCCACACTGAATATGAATGAAAAGCATCCAGATCATAACATCAGTAAAATTAATTTATCTTGTTTTATCTCTTTGCTTCTTATCAGTTTTCCGTCTTGTTTCTTCTCACCTATTTGACCTGACTAATCCATCGGTTAATCTGTTGCTGTGATTACAATATCAGTGCTGCATTGACCTTCCTGCAGACAACTGCTTGCAGTCTTATTTTCTTTTTACCTACATCTTTGCTATGCAATGCCTTTCACTCATTTTATGTCGTAGCCTCAAACTGGAATTTAATTTTATAGGATTTTTATGTGATAGACTAACTAAATAAAGCAAGATTAGAAAGTCAAAGGGAAAGACGACATGATTTTCAAATTATTTCACAACAGCAAAGTGAAAGGTGTGGGTTCCATTTGGATTTAGTCCCCTCTGACATTTCCTCCTTTTGAGAGATCTCTCTATCATTGTTTCACATCTAACCTCAGTTTCTCAGAAGGATCTAGGCCTGAACTTTGGCTAGGCTAATCTAAAATGTCTCATTGTAGCTCTGGGTAAATGTCTGGGTAAATTTGTTCACAGATTCTTCCACATTAGATGTGAATCTCTGTCGCTTTACAGACCCCTTGGTTGTTTCTGTGATTAATTTTCATGTATATGCAATGATAGTCTAAGTAAGAATTTTCAAATTAATGGTTTGAACAGTGCTTTGTAAGATTTTTAAAGATTGAAATATAAGTTTAGATAAAACTTATTTTGGGGATATGAGAGTAAATCAGGATGAATACAAATCCTCACCACACTTTGCAGATTATTTTTCTAAAAATATATTTAAACTATAGATCATTTATTTCTTTCTTGTTAGGGTTGCATGTGCTACCCAAACAAAATACATTGGCATTTGTTGTTGTAAAGTAAAACAATGTGTTCAAGTTCAAGGAGTAGGAACACTTTTGTGTCAACCTCACACATGTACCCTAAATACATCCTGTTGTTTATAGTGTGTGGGATATGTGAATGCACTGACCTCCACCTCGGTGTGTTTACTTTCTGTGCCTCTGTCTGTGTTTATTGACTCATATTGTGTGTGTTTCTATATATTTAATCTGTATTCAGGCCTATACAACAACACCCGCTCCATACACCAGTCATTTGACACAAATTGACCTTCTGTGCAACCTCAACACCACACACACACGCGCATACACACGCCAACATGTTTAATGAAGTCTAAAGATGTGTGAACATGAAGCAGCACTCGTTTTTGGCTTCCATGCTGCACGGATCCCCTGAATGTGGACACTGGGTTAATATCAGGATGAAATGCCAGCTGCAGATTGAAAACAACCGTCATATCTTTTACTCCATTCTTCACTGTCAAGCTTATAAAAAAAATACATATCTAGTGCCATCTAAAAATACCCATTTCTGTTTTCCGCAAAACAGAGTTGGGTTGGTATGCAGTTACGATGGTGAGTCAGTCTAATGACGAGGACTTTGGCTTTTACACAATGGATCGATTTTATGATTATTAATTATATAATATGATTTACTGTGTTTAGGAAAACGGGTCCATCCCTTCCCAACCCTAGGCTACGGAATGGTTATATTGTAAAAAATGATGCAGTTAAATGGACAACAAATCCTTGAGTTGCAGTGAAAAGTGAAGCATTAATTCAGTTCTTGAAGACTTTGAAACCTGATTCAAATTCAACAGAATTTTGTGTTACAATAAACAAATTTCATGAGTTGTTAAACTGAGATTTCTTTAAAGATCCTGGTCTCTAGAAACAGTTGGGGGGTTTTTTCAGATTTTTTTTTTTATATCTCATCTGACTGATACTATTTATAATGCACTGGCACAAGTATCCACATTTTTGGGGGCAAATATGTCCTGAAGCAAATTACAGCGAGGGTCAGCCTTTAATTGTCTAGTCTTACTATAACCATTGTTTTTCCTGTTAGCACATTGTTAAATATTTAGATGCCTTTGTTCCTCCTGTCACTATCTCACTAGTAAAATAGCCAATTAACTCCAGCTCTGGTCTCCAAAGATTTGTATTTATTTTTTTATTAGCTCATTTTCTATTAAAAATATTCTCAGTTGTGACTGGCAGCTCTCGCTAATTGTGCCTCAGAGTGGGAGTATACAAAATATGCTTACAAGCACACACATTTTCTCTCTCAAGGTCCTTGCAGACTAACCTGAAAGCAATGTTAGCACATTTAAAAGCACACTTATATTTTAATTCCAGAAAGAGCTTTAAATACTGCAGCGCACACACATCCATGCTAGGTGATCAGAGCGTTGGCTTTAATTAGATTTGACCTATCAGCCTCTAACTCAAAGGAGGAAAGACGGCAGATTACTGCTGCCCTCTTTAATGGCCTTTTGAACAATTAATCTGAGATTACAGTGGCGGGGGGATGACTTCAGGGTCAACGTCACCATGGAGGTGGACGGATTAAAAAAAAAATCTTTCTCTTTCATTTTCTGCATTGGTGACAAAAACTAACAGACCAATGTGAACCTTTTGCTTTTAATGACTTGTGAATTTTGATCCCTATAGGCAAAAAAAAAAAAATGTTTAATCCTTCAGGAAAAGATAAACAACTTCAGACAAAACAACCCTCCAATCAAACACCGTTTCCTGTTCATGACTGATTATAGGTATATTACAGCCGTGATTTTCTAAAGATTGAAGAAAAGGATGACGCAGAGGGGAGAAACCAGGAAAAGACGAGCCACACTATACATCTTACGATAGAACCTGTTGCCTCATTTCTAAAATGAGATCTGCATGTGGTTCTACTATAACAAGTCTAAAACTCAACCCCTAGTGGCATTAAAAAAAATTAATTTAAAGTGATGTTTTCAGGGCTAATCTGCCTCCTACAGCTTTTAATTTAAATGCTTGGTGGCTATAAAAGAATTGTGAGTAATGCCTGAAAAAAGGTTTGGTTTTGAACGGTTGTACTAATCCTTTAAAAAGAGAAAGCACAAAAGGAAAAAAGCATTCGGTGCTTCTTTTAGTAAGTTGGTCTTTAAACATATTGTACTTTTGAGATGTTTTCATACAATAATTCATACAGAAGACACCAACGTCTAACAAAAACTGAGAAAGTGTGAAGATGTCTGATAAAGTCAACCATGACTATTAAAAAAGCTTCTTGTAAGCAAAGAATGAAGCCATTAGAGATGGTTTAAAATGTCTCCAAAGTAATGCACGTATTAGGTTAAATGATGCTCTCAAAAGGGATTTTGCAGATTATTGTATATACTTTAATGTCCTAAAAGTGTTGAATCGGTGTTACTAAGCTTGTGGGATGTGTACAGTAAATTTCCGACAGTATATGTCTGTAAGGGGAGGTAGATGTGAGCTTTGTGTATTGTAATCAGCAGAGAGGCTTTTAAGTGGCTACCCAGGGCACACTGGGAGGAAAACGCTGAGTCTCTGATGTTAATACGAAGAGTCATATCTTTTCATGCAGCGTTATGTGTATTTTACTGTGTATGTGCGTAGGTGGTATATACAATATGTGTCAATATGTGTATGCAATTATGGCTTCTTCTTCTTTCTTTTTTTTTCCTTATTACCAGGCTGACTGAAATGGTGACAGACCTACAACCCTAAGCTGACATAAGCAATCGCTTCGCCCTTGTGTGTATATTTCTGCGCGTGCTTGGGACATGTTCAAACGGACACTAATTCTCTGCATTTTATGACTGAGGGGGCTGCGTAGTGGAGGCGTTGGATACACACATGCACTCAAAACACATTCTGGCTAAGAATAGGATTATTATTTTTTTTTTTTTAACAGCGCTGTGGAGTCTCTGAAGGCCAGTGACTGTAAAAAGGATTTTCATAAGTTGAGTTCTGACTTCAGGGCTGATCTCCACTAAAAGACATCTTCTACTCATCCAACCTGAGAGTTGGGGCATTAATAATGCTATCAATGTTCTCTTTCTGAAGTGCCTGACTAAAAACTTTAATTTGCTTTTTCTGCGTGCCAAGTAATAGCAGGTATTATCTAACCTAACGGTACATATTGAATAGACTTTTATCAGTTTTAGGGTCTGGACATGAAAATTGGTGTATTTTAGTATCATTCTGTTATCTGAAGTACAAACCATAAATGTCCAAAATCCTTCTTGCATTTATTAATATATCAATTTCATCATAAGTCTTGGACTTTGTCACACAGAATCAAAAAGGGCTGATTCACAGTCTTTTGTTTTTCTTGTTTTGGTTTTGGGTGTTAAGTTTTTACCTGGATCTGAAAAAGCATAGAATCGTTGTGTCCCGTATTCATCCCTAACAACTTTAAGCACAATTTTGATCTCACACATGCATCATGTGCGAGTTTAATTCCACGTCAATGCTCCTAACCTCTTAAATATTTTTTTTTGCTTTATTAGTAAATAAAGCTGCCACTGCCTATGTTAATATAATTATGCTTCTGTAATTATGCAGAACTGATCTGTGTTATTTTTGGTGTCTTTTTTTTTTTTTTGTATCTGAACAGCTGTTGGGGTTCAGATGACTCTGGAGGTGCTTGAATCCAAATTTAGGACCATCGCTGCACAGGTAAGACCATTCAGATGGTGCACTGTCAGTAATACTTTGGACGTGGCACCAATCAGATCGAATATTGTATTTATTCTAAGGCCTTCAACTCATCCACCATTCCACTACATAAGGCCCTCTGTTAGTCATATGTTAGATTTACCCTATTATTTAAAGTTTAGACACACAGGCATCCCTTCTTCATGAAGCCTGTTGCTCATTGTATCGTCTTTTCAGATATTTTAGCAATTAGAAAGCACAAGACTAGCATATTTTATGTCCTCTACACACATTTATTGTGGTGAAAACTAGTTGTGTTTGTTTATTCTAGTGAGTTTTTTTTTTAAGTTTCATATTTTAATGATATTAGAGAGATTTCTTTGTATTTTGTATAATTATTATTCAATATTGAAATGTCTAAAAATAGACTTGCCAAAAAGTATAACTTGTTCATTCATAACAGTAGATTTGAACATCTCTCTAGTTTTTTTTTTGTTTTTTTTTTTCTGAAAAGCTTATATTTTGGAGGGCTTATACTAGTGCGGATTATTAAGCTTTTAAGAGCCATTCTTGGCAATACAAAATTTTACAAGAAATTCTTGTCAGGTTTGATGCAGTTTTCATTGGCTTCCCTTATATCTCCATAAACCAGCTTAAGTAAAAGTTCTATTTATTGATTTTATTTTTAAAAAGCAGCATCACTCTTTGTACAAATATCATTTAAGGTATAGAGTTTTTAAACTGAATTTAAGCAGACCAGCTTGATAGAATGACTACCACTATTTGAAAGGAATAAAGCAATTTCTAGACCTCTGGAGTTGTCCCGCTCTGTTGTCAAATTAAACCTTTAAATGTTAACTTTATTGCTTTTTTTCCAGTGGTAATTTAGTTTTTCCCCCCGTAGAATATTGAAGGTAGAGTTTATTGTCCCGGCTTTAATGACTTTTTATTGTAACGTTAATTGCTTTTATTTAAGAGTGTTTGTGCAATACAAGCATAGTTAAATTCCAACCCCCTATTTTGTTGCTTCAAATAATAAACACAACTTTGAGGCTGACTCTATTTGAAATTGTCAGGCAGGTTCAATTAAAGTGATTCTACAAATCAGGCCAGACTTTGGAATCAGGAAAGAGTTTGGAAGAATTGGGAAAAAGAAATCATATCTGTTAATTATGGTAAAGAATGTGGGGAAAAATGAATATATGTATGTTTAATATGAGAATTAACATGTAATTTAGTCCCCAAAAAGTTCCAGATGTTGATTATTGTTTTGGTGTCCTGGTTTAAAACAATGTTGTTCAGTTAGATCAATAATTTTCCACTAAAAACTCCCCTAAGTCTATGATGTATGAATTCATTATTATTTTTACTTATTAAAAGAATCAATCATATAATTTACTAATAGACTAGTAAATTATGATGTAATTAAAATAGTTATTTCTGCTTCTTTAGTTGATCATTAAAACATGTAGATCTAGTTTAGCCTAATGTAGTGCTTCATCTCACTGCTTTCACCGACAAATAAGTACTTACCACGGCTATTAGAGCATATGTACAGATTAGATTCCATCATGGAAACTGTTCAGTGCGATTCATGCTCTGCTGGGAGTTGCAGAAATAGCCGCAAGTGAAAGATGTGAGTAACCTTCCACACCTCCAGGAGAACTGGGAGAACTTACCTAATTTGCCGTAACGCTTTTTGCAGTAGCAGGTGTTTGATGGTTTGCTCCCTCTCCTCTGCTCCCATGGCTGTAAATGACAGCAGTTAAAAGGCCATTTAGAGCTTCTGGCTAGCCATTAGGTGATGGATAGCTCCTGCAGCGAGGCTCTGTGTGTGGGTATGTTTATGTTTGTGTGTCAGGGTATGCGTGTTTCTGTTTGCATACATTGGTGTGTATGTTCATGTTAATATGTGTCAGATTAACAGTGAGCATATGCTCTACCATCTGTGCCAAAGTATCTATTATGTTCATCTTCACACACTTTATGATGTAATGTAGTATTCTTGTTTTTTACTCGGTTTGTTTGATAAAAAAAATATATCGCATGTCACACATTCTTCATAATTTTTTCCCCTTTTCTTTCACATTTTCCACAATTTTCCTCTTTTAATCAGTTTCCTTCATATATTTGTTTTCGCCCTTTTCCCCTCTTCCATCCTCTCATCCTCCCTAAGCCAGCTTACGTAATCATCTTATCTTGTCATGTACTTTCAAAAGGCTTGTACACTCACTGTATGTGTTTGTTAGACCAGTGTGCAAATGTATAGGTACGCACAGTGATGTTGCTCTTGCTCCATCAGGGATTACCCTACTGCACATGTGGCCAGTCCCAATTTATAGCAACTATCAGGCAGAAAGGAGAGTATTTCCATCTTCTCAACTATTTAACTTTTATAATATTATAACAAAATTTTATGTATTTCGTTGTAATGTTTTGTTGCATACTAATAATAAATAGCACAAGTGGGAAAAAAATATGCAATTTTACAATTAACCCCATTCCTTAGCCCTCCCAAAATAAGATTTTTGTCTGTGCTCTTCCCCTCTTAGTCAATATTTTATTGCAACTTCCTTGGCTGCAATTACACCTGGAATCATAGGACATATGTCTCAACTCTACCAGTGTTGTCAAGATAATAGATATTTTCACATAATTGATGCAAAAAGTTTATTATTTAAAAATACTTGTTGGGGCTACATGATATCACTAAAACATGCAAAATGCAGTAATTTTAGCAAACATTGCAGGGATATTATTACTTGCAGAAACTCGTCTTTGTGCTTGTGACCACCGCAGACTTGGACATCTAAATGTAAATCTGAAAATTTATGTCAGAATGTCGATTATTTTTATAAGTCATTAAGTTTTCCTGCATATTATTATTATTTCCAATACATAAATGAACTTTATGCCGTCACAATCAAAAGCCACTTTGAAATTCTCCATAACATTACACTGTGAATATTGATACGTAGAAATAAAACTGGAACCGAGTGTGTTTACACTGATCCTTTAATTCCCCTTTAATTAATTGGATGAGACAGTCCATTTTCCTTTTAATTTAGTCTCCCGTCAAGCCTCACCATTTGCCTGTGTTGTACCGGGGGACACGGCGCCATTCCGCTCCGTCCACTGAATTGTTCCCCGTCCCAGGAGGCAGCGATGGGAGGCCGAGAGAAAGACTGACACTCGGCTGTAATAGGACTGAAAAGGATGATAAATTGTTTCATTCACAGTTCGACATGCTCTGTTTAACCTGACCATGATTCCAAAGACATACTGTCCATAGACGCTAACCCACACATTGTGCTGAAGACATGAGATGTGACCATTTAGTGCTTTTTTTTTGACATATGAGCATATCAATAACGGAGAAAAAGAACAAACTTCTCTCTTGAAGGAAAAGTTTTAAGCTATAATTTTGCTTTTTGTATTATTATTATGCTGTGGGGACATAGACCACTTTCAGTCATTCTTTGTAGCTATGTTGATTTAAATATTTATGAACATCTCTGGTATACGTCAAAACATGCAAAAGTAATATATTTTTTTAAACCAACCTTTTATCAGAGTACATTTATTCCTTACATGTTGATGGTTTTGGAAGACATCAAAAATAAACTCATTTATATTTTTTACATAATGCTGAAAAATGAAAATTACACTTCCTTAATGCTTTCCGATTGATTGAATACAATTTATGAACAGTTTGTACCCAACATGCTGGATATTAATGTCACATTGAGTACTAAAACACTAAAATGCCATGTAAACAGCCCATGTTTTACACTGTTACAAAATCAACACAAGCTGATAGGGAAAAATCCCATCAGTGATCTAATAACAACATTCCATGATCTCATGTTATGCTACGCAGACATTCATAGCAACCATTATTAACTACAGGTGCCACTGAAAACATTAAATATCGTGAAAAAGTTAAATATATGTTTTTCATTCCAGAAAGCTGCATGTGGAGTGAAATCTTTCAAGCATATTTCTTGTAATTTTGACAGTAAAAACACTAAATTCAGTGTCTTGGTGTATTAGAATGTTACATAAGATCATTTTTAAATGTATTTTAAATGCATAAATTTGATGTAATGGTCACACTATGCCCTACACAGTCATATTGAAAAATGATGAAATGGCAGATGTCCAGAAGTCAGTCTAGACACTCTCCATAAGGAGGGTAACCCACAAAAGGTCCTTGCTAAAGATTGATCATAGAGCGCTATATCAAAGTTGAGTGGAAGGGAAAAAGTGTTAGGTAAAGGTGCGTCAGCAACAGGAATAATCACAGCCTTGAGAGGATAAAGCAAAATACATTTTTGTATTTTCCATGATGTTACACAAGGAAGGTTGTCTTTTCAGGTGCAGTAGTTATTAATCATTATATATCAATCAAAAATCTACAAAGTCTTGGCATTATCATCAGGGCTTTCCCGAATTGTTTCAAGGTATAATAATCTTATTATGTAAACTAGAATACAGTCTCATTATGTCGGTAGCCCTATCTGACCTAAAGTAAGAAATTTAAGTCTGACTTATTGTCAAATGGTGAAAATAAAGGTTGTTTTATACAGGACATGCGACAACTCATTTATTTATTTCAACAGTAAACAGAAGCAATGACAGTCTATTTATTGCTTTGATTTACAGCATCATTAACTGATCTAATGTCATTTTCTTTCCCCTGACGCTCTCCTTCCATCTCTTCTTTGCTTCTTCTCAGCCGAATGACACAGACGTAAGTATGCGCATAATTTTCAATGGCAGCAGTCTCCCTTCTTCCCCCCCTTACACAACCAAATCAACAATTTCCCACTGAGCTCTGTGAACTCGGCTTCACAACATTAATAAAACAGACGGCACACATCCACACAGTCGCGGATACACAGAAGCAAAATAAGCTGCGACTCGCAAACGAGAGGCTCAGCAGTCGATCTCAGGTAGACATTCCTGTCACATCTTGCAAAAATTAACAATTTCTCACCAAGGCAGACACTTTTTTTTTTCCCTCTCTCACACATATTCAGACACTTGTCGACCCGTTCGAGCCTAGCACCTTCGAAGAAATACACACACAGAATCATGTGTTTAAAAGATGTCCTCGTTAAACACAGGCGCACCATTCTCTCACTTGTGCATATAGATTTACACTCATACATCGGCGCATTCATGAGTTTTGTTACTGAAATTTATCTGTTGTCTGAAATTACAGCAGATTCTGTTTGTTTTCTTTAGTGCTCCTCCATAGAGGGGGTTTGTCCTCTTCGCTGTGACAGCTTTGTGAGTACATATTCCTCCCTGTCTACTGGTTATATGACTTAGGAAGATTGTATGAATATTATTCAGGGCAGAAAACTCTTAATTAGTTTGCATATCTGCTGTATGGAGCCGCTAAAGCACAAACTTTCTTAGTCTTTTTGTGAAAGATTTAATAACATTTGTTTGGAATATATCTTTGTGTTGTCTTTGTCAAAAGTAATTCGTTTTTCTGTCTCTTGTATCAGGACATTGAGTGCTACGTGATTGACAATAATGGCTTTGTCCTAATTTCTAAACGGCGCAGTGATGTAAGTTGACACATTAACAGGCTTTTAGAGTTGTGCTTTGAGGGTTTGAGGGCTTTTGACTCCGTTAGTTATCACCACCCTGAAAAGAGAAAACAATTTGCAGAATTGCGCCAAAAAACTGCCTGCATCTGTTTTTTTTAGAAAGGTAGGCATGGTCGGTAGTTTTCCTTCTTCCTCGACGCTGCTGTTGGAAGCCCTTATGAAAGTGTTAATTTGTCATGTTACAACCTCAAACTTCAATGTATTTTACTGAGATTTTATGTGATACAGCAGCAGAGTGTTGGAACAAAAATCAAACATGATTTCCAAAATTACTGACATATCAAAATTTGAAAAGCAGCATGTGTTCATATCCATCTCCCTTTAAACAGATACCAGTCATTTAACTAGTAAATGTCCACTTGTGGAGGGAGATGCTCTTCAGAACGTAATTTAACTTTTTAGACAGCAAAGTAATAGTTCTTATTATCCTTACCCAACCACTGTCACATGGTTGTAGTGTCAGCATAATGCTGTGGGGATGCTTCTCTCCTTTAGGGACAGGGTAAGTGGTCAATTTGTAACAAAAAAATATTTTCCTTTTGTTTTACAACTATAGTTTTGGTTTGTCACAACAAACTGCATTAATGAATACTGAAGTCTGTTGCCACAAGAGAAAGTATTTACGTTTTTTCATCAACATTCTCAATGCCTGAGGTTCAAAAAGACTAAAGGTTAAGATATTTAAGAAATGGCTCATTTCGAGGACCTCCTGGAGTGTTATAACCTTTTGCCTAATTTCATGCCTGTTTTATTTCAGTTGCTTCCCCCACTGAAGTAGTTGACATAAGCGCTAAAAAGATACAGTGGAGTAATAAAAGAAATGGAGATACAAAAAAAATTGTTTCAATTTGATTGTTGTAGAACAAAAAAAAACATAAAAGACAAAGTGAGCTCTGAAAAGGTTGGATTTTTGGGCTGTCTTACATCTAATATGTTGATTTCTACATAATAGAAATCAGTTCTGGAGATGGGAACAATATCCATTTCAATTTCATACCTACAATTATTACAGAGTTCAGTCTTAATTTAAAATGTGTACAGTAATTGATGTAATTATGGCAAGTTAATAAGACCTAAAGACATTAGGAATTTAAATTGCTCGGTAAAAAGCCAGCTGGCAGTATTTGTAAGGCTTTATTAAAAAAACCTATTCATGAAGAGAGTTTAAATTATAGAGTTCACGGTGAGGCGTAAACATTTACAATCCTACTGACAGATTATTATGATTACAGGAATTTATTTAATAGTAATAGTTTGCTTTTCTTCTGTCCATCTCTACTGACAGGCGGGAAGGTTCTTTGGTGAAACCGACGGATCGGTGATGACCACATTGATCCAAATGGGCATGTTTAAGAGGTACGGACTGGAACCCATCTGCTGAATGCCTGGTTGATGAGACAATTGTGTTACAGGGGGCTTATTGTGCGTGTGTGGTGAAAAGTTGTCAAAAAACGTTTGTTCTTCCGTCATAGTACATTAGGACAATTAGGTCATCCCATGCTGTGGCACAATCAGGAGTCCATAAAAGAACGTGCTTCTGATTATCTCCAGTTTGTTTTTGTTTATAATTTTATGCTAAGATGTGGGAAATGCATCTGGCCATGCGGTGCTGTTAAAACATATTTACCCCCATGTCATTAATCTACTTCTTAACATCTTGTCAGAGTAATAATATGGCAAACAGTTTAAATTTTTATGCTTAATATAAAAAAGAAATGTGTTTCCACCCTTTAACGTAACTAAAAGTGGAGTTCCCTGTAAAACAGCCACAGGTGACAGGAAGACTCATTTAGACACCTATATAATTACACCAAGTCTAATTATCGAACAATGAAACGCACATACAGAAATTGTGTAATTCCATTTAGTTGGGTTTTGTCTATATGAATGTGTATACATCTTACCTAGGAGATTTTACAATATTGGTACATTTCCGTAACCCAGACCTTTTTCTTCATTATAAATGCCTTATTGTAAAGTTTATTTTACAAATCAACTATTAAAAAAATAGAAAATACTTAAATGTTCTTAATTATGGACTATTAAGAATCTGCTATAAAAGACGTCAGGTCAGATGTTTACATGATCAGAGATCAGAGATTAATTGCAAAATTTCTAGTCCTTGCAAGAAAAAAATTAAAGCAGTCCACCTGGTTGTTTTCTTTTTCTTCATCTGACATTTTTTTGTTGGTTTTCCTTGCAGTTTGTAGTGCTACTTGGTGCCTGGAGACGGTCAGGGAATCAATAAAAGACTCTAAAAGATGCTGAGAGATCAACACTGTGTTTGCATGCTATGCTTATGTTCCTCCAGGGTCTCATTGTTTGACTACCAGGCCATGTGTAAGACCAACCCTCACTCTGTCAGCAGCGCTCGCCCACTTCTCAGCGTACGTTCGATAACTTCAGACTTCATTAATATTTTTCAAACAAGAATCCAGTCACTTTTACACTAAATTTAATTATTTTCCTCTCTCTACAGTCATTCTATGCTTTGGCTTCAACCTTCAAGTGGTTCCTCTCTAATGTCCTTCTGTAAGTGTTGCTAGAGGCAACAGTATTGGCTGCTCTCAACCGTCAACGCCCTGCAAAGTTTGTTTATTGGTTAGCAACACAGAAATCAGATTCACTTTTTCAAGCCTAAAAATACTGTTGCACTTTTGACTTATAGATTTCTCTTCAACCACATTATTCTTTTCAAAAAGTCTTTTATTTTAGTTTGAATAGCTCACCTTTTAAAGCATGTACCAGCAATGTGCCCCGAAGGCGTATTTATCATTTCCATGTTAAAACATTACCCAGTTTCTGAGTTCTCCATCTGATCTGTCTGCAATGTCTTTCCTCTTTAAGGTTTCTACTGGAGTTCAATTTCTGTAGCTTCTGGCACTCAGAGCATTTTGCTGACGGTGAGCTCACGCTGCCCTGAAAATTGGTTCAGTTTCCATCTATTCCTGCCATATTTTCTTTCTGTATGTCTTACACAACCTTAAGGACAGACTCAGAATAGTACCATATCTCCCATGTTAACTGTTTTGTATGTTTAGCATGGATGACCTTAACAAACACTGTCATTTTGCTACTATTTGTATTCCACTCAAAATACCCACTTCGTCTTCATCATAACAGCAAGTTGAAATGGT
This sequence comes from Girardinus metallicus, assembly GCA_903067095.1. Taxonomy (NCBI): domain Eukaryota; kingdom Metazoa; phylum Chordata; class Actinopteri; order Cyprinodontiformes; family Poeciliidae; genus Girardinus; species Girardinus metallicus. Next base: position 6,025 of record CAEGAE010064916.1, on the reverse strand, counting down.
GTTTTAGAGAAATACAGTTGAAACCAGATTTATACTCAATGTTTTAAAAAGTGATGTATTTTTTTCCTCATGACAGTAAAACTGACAGAAATGAAACAAAATGTAGAGTTTAAATGCTTTTTAATTAAGAAAATTGAACAAAATGAACCAGACTTAACGACGCTCACAATTTTCTTCCTGATATTTTGGTAGTTGTGTTTGAGATGCAGAGCTTTGACTCCAATTCACTCAAAAGTTGTAAATTAACATATCTAAGCCATGTCATCATTTTGACATTTCCAAGCTATTTAAAGCATTAGTTATTAGAAATAAAACAATTGCCAGTTTAATAATTACTGTGAGAAAATGTGCTAATGTTAGTAATGCTGCTTTAGAGGGAAATCACGATTATAACAATAGGTGATAAATGTGATATTATAAACTCAAGAGTAAAATGTAGCTTCAGTTTGGACTGTATTACTGGAAGGCTTTTAAGAATGTTTCTGTCTTCACTGCATTCAGAAGAAAACAACATGAGTAATCCCAAGCACACAGCTGCCACTTAAGCTCCCAATGGAACATGAGTAACTATTAGCTAGATGGAAGTTAAAAGGAAATCCTCTACAAAATTTTCATCATTATCCTGACATTTAGCAAGTAGAAATAATCTTGGTAAACCCAACTGACCGGCTGCAGAGTCCATGTACATGTTTGATTTTAACTGGATGACGTGTGTCTTCAATTGATTCTCATATAACAATGGCTTTAATTTCTTTTCACTTGTTTCCATGTATCAAACATTCGCCCTCCTCATAACTACACTTCACTCCGTCACTGACCCTCTCATCTTTACCATCCATCCATCCATCCATCCATCCATCCAGCTAAACCATCCTTCAGCCGTGAGTATCTGCTTTCAGGTGTTTCAGAGGAAGCTGGGTTGCTCTGCAGACCTTTGTGTTTCATGTGTGATGTGCTGTTTGTGAGACGTTCCAAGTAGAATTAAATTTAGTGTGTCAGATTACATAAGGCTTTCAAGTGGGAACAGACGCAGCTGCCAAATCCTTCAAAACAAGACCCGAGCGTAGACTTTTATCTCAGCTAATGGAATTTCTGAGCAGTTAAGCAGAATCCCAACCAGACATGTACAATTTAATCAGCCATCATAGCTCTTCTTTGTTGGTTTCAAATCATTTCATCTTGTACATTCGGTTTGTTCGAAGCATGCTTCCATCTGAGCAGCAGTAATAACTTAAAAGTTTGAGCTTTCAGCCCATCGATCACGCATGCACTTCCAACTAATCAAGAAATGACCCCCTTTTCTCTGTCTGTCTATTAGCTTATGTTCCCAAGAAAAAATGGAACATCTTGCAGCCATGTGACACCGAGTACCCGAGCTTCATTTACGAGCCGTCAGTCAAGGAGACCAACAGCATTATTAAGTGCGGACGGTGCCAGAAGTAAGCACACAGCCGTGTATGGACATGCACACACACACATGGCAGTACAGTCCTCTGTAAGCCCTGGACTGGTCATATTAAAGTGTCTTCCTAAAATCCATTTTCTACAGCTTTCCTCCGCTCTGCTCGCTGAGATCGGCGTCTATTTATACAAGAATGTCAGAGGAGGGAAAGAAGTAGAGGGGATCAAAATTAGATGAGGTGGTGGGGTGGGGGTGTTAAGGAGAGATATGTGCAAGAGTGAGAGGCATATGAAAAATTGAAGAAAGTAAAAGTGAATAAGAGCATTAAAATAGAAACAACAGGGTTAAATGACAAGATGGAGAGACGGAGACAATGATTCAAAACAGTGGGAGGTAAATTGGTTGAAAAAGACAGAACAGTTTGTAAGACGAACTGAGTGGGAGTGCCCTCATGTGGACAACATTGGTATCACACAACAAAGTTATAGCCTTTACATTATACATTCCTATACAAAAGTATCCATGACCATATTTTGTCGCATTTCAACACAAACCTAAAATATTGATTAAGATTTTATGTGATGAGACAACAAAAAGGAGCGGAAGGAAAAAATACATGATTTTCTCTCCTTTTTTTTTTTTTTCATCATTAGGCAAACAGTAGTTCTGTTTGCCTAATCTGGTTTCCTCTGCAAGGAGTGAAAATGGAAAACTCCCCATGTTGCATAAATTATTATAAAGTTAGAGGAATGATAACCTACTTCCTATTAAGGCACCCAAGCATACAGGCAAGGACAGTTACAAGGAGTCAAAAATGACAATGAAGGAGGAGAGTATTTATACTTTTCAACAGTCTTTAGAAATAAAAATAAGAAAAATGTGACATTGATTTGTACATCTCCCTGCAGAGTCAGCTCTTGATAGAACTATATTTCCCTGCATTTAAAGTATCAAATCCTTTGGGGTATGTCCCTACCAGCTTTGCACATCAATGTATTTAGGTTTGTTCTTGCAATGTGAAAAAATATGAAAAAGTTCAAAGGTTAAGGATACTTTTGCAACGCTCTGTATGTTAAGTTCATTTAGGTGTATTAACATGTTTTCTGTATTACTATACATTTACCACTCGTGTTCTATGGAGTTCACTCGACATTTTGTTTATTTTCTACTTTGTACTTTTTATCTGCCTCAGAATGTTTGTAGTTCAACAAATACCTGAAAGCAACCTGTTGATGTTGGTGGTACAAGGAGACTGTGACTGCTCCAGACAGTACCCACCCATCACCTTGGAGCCCAAAGAAGTCAAATATATCCTTTAACTGTGTGATTTTATGTCATAAAATAAAATAAAAAATGTAAAAATACAGCATTCTTGCCTGAAAACTGGTCAGCCCCAAACTACTAAAAGTGTAAAATGTAATAGGTTTGCTCCTTATTTCAATCCTTCCACAGAAGAATCTATTAGTATAGTAATGTCTCACATATATCTGAAGTTTGAAGTTTTTGTTGTCATTTTATCATATTTTCCTTAGCCACATTGCACATAACGCATCAGTTAAGTGCGACAGGATGAGGTCCCAGAAGATCCGGAGACGTCCTGAGTCCTGCCACTCCTATCACCCACAGGTCAGATTCTCTCTGTCATGCAAATACTGCTGCACAATATTACATGTAGAGTAAGTTATCATTCAAAATGTTTTTCACTTTATTTAATGCAGAAGTTTATAAAGTGTCCACATACACGTGTATTCTGTTTTTGCATTTTATTAATCTTAAATTGTACAAAATGTAATTGTAAAGGGCCATTCTTACCAGCCTGGACCTGTGTGAAAATCTAATTGGCCTTTTGTCTCTTGGTTGAATCATTTATTTTCTTTGATTAACTGAAAAAGTTTTAGGCCTGATTGCTGCCATGTCTGTAATATTGCAGAGCTCCTTTAAATAAGATCTTTATGTCAACAGGAAATAGGTAAAGAGATCTCAAAAGTAGACTGAATACACCTACATGTACCGACATATTCTTTTCATGTCTGTTAGGTCATTTTAATGTGAAGGAACACAATGACTGAAACGCAACATTTTGTCTGTTATGTTCTTCCAGGAGAATGCTAATGACTGTGGTGGCGCATCTTATATACATCTCTCAGGGCCTCTCCTTCTCCTCTGCCTCTCCCGTGCTGCGTTTGTTTCCTGATGTCAGGAAACGTTCCTCTTTTTTTTTTACAAACACAACTCTAAAAGAACAAGACAGGTTTGCACACAAATCACCTCAAGTGGACTTCTTTGGAAGCAGATTCTACGTGTTTATCTGCAGACTGCAAACCGTGTGGATATTTTATATGAATTGTGAACACATGGCTTTTAGCTCCTAAAAACTAAAGCCTCCAAATGTAACCCTGTAGCACTGGAAAAATAATGTTTGATGTTCAGGAGAAACTAACTTAAATAGGGAATCTCTATTTGGGCTCAGAACAAATAATAGATATTAAAGTATCATAAAGGTTAAGATGCAAATTAGCGATATTAGGTGTAGTTGGGTTCTTTAACAGAATTTTCCAGTCTCAGATATGTAGTCTACTTATTGATGCTGCTATGGCTAAACAGGCCTTTAAAACGGAAGTGCTACAGAGGTTTTTGTGCAATTCATTCTGATCTAATGACAAATTATTTCAAATACAGCTTAATAGTATAAATTCACAACCAAAGATCATTCACGCTCCATCCACAAAACGGCAGCAAAGTGATTCCAATACGATCTTTGGTATGTGTCAAATACACATCGGTAATCTTGAGACCAGAAGCAGTTTGAAGTAAATTTGGGGTCATTGTTTTTGAGAGAAGTTAGAAACGCAAAAGTGAAAAGAAAGCAAACAAAATTCAGCTGAACATTGCAGAAATAAATGCTTATTCTACATGTTGATGGAAGCATGCGCATTTCCTGTATGTGAACACAGATTTAGCTTCTGGCTATATACTGAGGATAAAGAAGTATGAGTAGGCAAATCTTTTTGCACAATAAAGAATAAAGATCTGTGCATAAAAATGAGAGTGTCATGTACATATATGAAAATAACTTAAATTTAACAAAGATTTTTAAAGTATGAAAAAAAAACCAGAATGACTTGCTGAATTTTTATCAGGATTTCACCTTAAAACACATCTTTTTATTTACCATTTACTTTTGATGAGCTGTGCCTTTCTGCTGTATATAAGTATGAAAAAAATACATATGCTGTAAGTTTTCCCCAGGATGTATCAACCTTTCCAAATATGTCCAAATATACATCTAACAGGAAGTAAAACAAAATAGTTTTTAAGTTTAATTTTAATCTTTAGTGTCTGTAGTTGTTGGTGTGTTTTAATTAAGTTTAAAAAATCATTTTGGTTGAATTGACAGGTCACTTTGTCCATTTGAAACACACTCTGGATGGTTTTGCCTCACAGTAGTATATTTTTGGTAAGGAGTTTAAACTTAATGTAATCATTTGTCTTGTTTATGTTTATAAAGTCCTTTGAACATTAATTTGTAAGTGAAATTGTGAGCAACACCAACTTAAGTCATGTTTTGTACACTAAGTCAATTAAATCCATGTGTTTTTTCTATCTGTTCGCTGTTTTGTTTTTCATCTTCGTCTCTGACGAATGGCAGTGCTTGCACTGAGGAACATAAGAACAATATGTATAGAGAACTTGCAAACTCCATGCAGAAAGACTTTAGATGGGAATCGGACCCTGGCCCATTTCCAGAAGTTCAAAATGTGAAGTACGCTGGCAAACCTGGTGGGCGGTAAAACAACTTACTATGATTATGGAGTTTCAGGTTTGAAACGTTTACATTCTATGGCTTAATATTTTGTATCATGGTATAGTATGTGTCATTTGGCCTTATTTTCGACGTCATTGTATGTCATTTTTAAGTTGTTTTCAATGTCATAGTACGGTGTGTCATTTTTGTGGACATTTTCAACATCATAGTATATAGTATGTGTCATTTGTTTTCAAACTATACTATGACAATTTTTTTCTCATTTTTGACATAATACTAAACTGACTGTTTTGCGCTTTTTTTTGTAAAATTACTATGACGTCACAGTATCACTAAGGACGTCATGCTGATACTGTGATTGATTTTTTCATTTTTTGATATACTATACTATAACTGGTTTTTGCAATTTTTTGACATAATAAAATACTACGACTCATTTTTTCTAGTTTGAAATGTCATACTACACTATGACTCATTTTTTCCACATTTTTGATGTTATTTGATATCATGATTGATTTTTGCATTTTTGATATCATACTATAATTTGAATATTATTTTTGTACTGTCTGATGTCCGAAAATACAAAAACCTTAACCCTAACCCCTTACTGAAACCGTAAACCCCAACCCTAACTCTTAGGCCAATGCCTATTGAACATTTTTGAGGAAATACTATACTTTGAATCTTATTTTTTCACTTCCTCACGTCCAAAAGTACGAAACCATTAACCCTAACCCTTTACCAAAACCCTAAACCCAAAACCCTAACCCTAACCCTAAACCCTAAGCCTTAGGCCAAACGCCTATTTAAAATTTTTGAGGAAATACTATACTTTGAATCTTATTTTTTCACTTCCT
>CAEGAE010064915.1:0-18015 GCA_903067095.1 Girardinus metallicus | reverse complement strand
TTCTAGGAAGCATTTAATGGAGTGTAGGTCAGAGAATCTGGGCGCTGTTCATAGGGGAAACTAGAACAGTGGTTACACATGCAAGAGTAGAATATGTTTTTGATGGTTAGCTTGGAACTCAGCTGTCTCTTTAACAAATCAAATGAGAGTATGAATGCTGTCACAACATGGCCAACAATCAAAGTCAGTGGCTCTGGAATACAAAATTTCCATCCTGTGATATTCAGATTGGGCTCAGAAATGACATCCTTTCTGTTTCTTCCGCCAACAGAACCAATAAAGTTTTGCTGTTAGAGCCTAATGATGAATGGGTCATATAACAATCACTCATAAAAAAAAGAAAGATGATATTATCAAGCTAAAATGGGTAAAAAGAAAAGTCATAATGGTTCTTCATTATGACTACTGAAACTAAGCAAAAAAAAAAAGAAAAATAAATCTGTGTAATGATAGCAGATTCTTGAATAACAATCAAACAATCACAAACCTCAAACTCCTTAGCAGGGAAAATGTCACATTACTAATCATCCAAGACTCATGTTATGCTATGTTGATGCATAACACTCTATGGCTGGTGAGTTAGTTGTCAAAGCAAGTGATACCAACATTAAAATAGCTAGTCTCGTGTTAAAACCTTGCATTTTGACAATAAAGAAAGCTCTTCTCCGAATACTTTACGTACCAGTGGTGGGAAGTAACGAAGTACAAATACTTTGTTACTGTACTTAAGTACAATTTTCGTGTATCTGTACTTTATTTCAGTAGATTTAATAATGGATAGTTTCGACTTTTACTCCACTACATTTTACAGTAAGTATCTTTACTTTCTACTTCACTACATTTCTAAAAACCGTCACATTACTTGTTACATCCAAGTCATATTGCGCTTTTTTTTCCGTTAAAATGTGAAGTTCAGGGACTTAACGTGGCACTGTAAAATCCAATCAATAACGTGACTTACTAATTACGTGTGTCTGTTGTCACCCATCGCCTCCACCTTTCACTCGCACGTGGAGCTCCAAGACATGCGCAGTGGTTTCCTCTGAGCGGGAGAAGATGTCTTTCCATGTCAGTAATAGAATTCTACTACATAAATCACAAGATTTGGCGACATGTAAAATCAGCAGAGCTTCGTCAAACTTATTGTCACTTGGAAAGGAAGCTTAAAGAAAGGTAAGCTATGTGGATGTGATGTTAGCAAAGCTAGCTGTACAGAGATTCATATGTTGCTTATTGAAAGCCGTTCTTTGCTCTTGTGATGCTCTGCGTACACTGCAGTAGCTATTATTATTTTATTTAACTGAAATATATAGAGATTTATTTTATTGGCGAATAAATAAAACAAGAACGTAAGAACGCAGAGCATACTCATTGCTCTGTGATTGTTTTTGTCACCTGTGATGGTGGCAGACATTGCAGCTAATAATATTGGGTAAATTTATTTCAGCTCTAAGTAATTAATATCTAGGTGTTTTATGGGAATGTGGATCTTTCAGATCAATTTGAGAAGCAATTTTGATAGGTACACTTAATTTTATTGTGTCATGTAGTACGGGGCGCTGGTCTTGGTCTTGACTTGGTCTTTGGTTAGGTGGTCTTGACTACAACATTGATACCTGGCATGTCCTCCCCCACCCACCTTCTTTCCATCTCCTTCCTATTGGATTTCTTTCAAAATAAATACCACTAGTGGCAAAAAAAAGCAAAGTTCATGCTATGTCAGGACAGGAGCCGAGATGTTTCCATCCCTGAAATTATGATGCATAGAATCACATATCTAAGTCTAAACTATGTTACAGAGCTTAAACACAATAAAAACATGCTTTATCTATGGCATTGTTCATTAAAATGGCACATTTCTGATGTATTAAAATTAAATACATCATCATTACCTAATCATCATTACCTAATGCTGGGTGCATTAGGTAATGCATTCAGCAAGTACTTTTACTTTTAATACTTAAGTATTTTTAAAAGCCAGTACTTTTTTACTTTTACTCAAGTAAAAATATTAATGTGGTACTTCTACTTTTACTAAAATATATTTTTGCCTGTGTTTTTGTACTTTTACTTAAGTACGTTTTTGAGTACTTTCTCCACCACTGTTACGTACCCAGGTGCTGCATTTGGGTGCTTTACACATTGCATGTTTTACAAAACATGTAAATTGTTAAACATGTTTCTCAAGAATTTGTTTCTCTTCAGTGGAGGAACTGAAAATTAGACAAAAGGGCAAGTCATATCCGATACGTTATAAGAAACGAAACAAGAAAAACAATAACGTTTAGGTATTACAGGAACAAATGGTCAGGTAACACGCATCAACGTGTAAGCAGAATAATATAAGATGTTGAATAACGGAGCCCGTTCCGAAATACAAAAACGAGTAAAATATAAAACTGAGTTTGATGAGTCTCAACTGGGTGTGTGGCGTTTTTCTGTGAATATGAGACGCCCCACTGGCCGTGAATACAGCACAAGTGGCGGAAGTTGTTTATTGACGTCAGTTTGCGTCTCTCAGGGCGGGAGCTAGTCGAACGAGAAGCATAAGTAGAAGAGCTAACTTTCTTAAATCCTTCCCGAGATCTATACAATTTCTCCCAGAGACATGGCCCAGCACATTGAAGAGGATTTACCGCTCAGCCTTGCGTGTTTAAAAGTAAGTCATGACGTTTTCTGTGCTGAAATGTTCGTGTTTTGATTTCAAAACTAGCCCTATTAGCTGTGTACCCTCTCAGAACGTTAAGTTTATTAAGCAATTCGCTGAAGAAAAAAAACCAATAACATTAAAAATCCCCCAAACATTTCCACTTAGATGTTTGGTTCTATAAGTAACCAATCAGTAATAATTGATATTTTGTTAGCCTATATTCATAACGACAACGCGTTAATGTTGACATAAATCACAGTTTATGTTTTGACTTTAAATCTAACGGCTATAAACGTTCATTCTGGAAACAGCACAAAACCTAACGCTGACGTGACTGAACAGTTATCAAGAGAATGCTAACAATCGATGGTTTTCAATGTATTTCACAACAAACGCCGATGAAACGAACAAATCCTAGAGTCTAATTGAATTGGGATCAATTTGCACTGTATGATAAAACTGGACAATTATTAGGATTTTGTTGGACAGCGTTTGGTTGGATCTGAATGCAGTTACGTAAATGGATTTAATAAAACCAGCTGGATTGATGTTTTAACCCAAATTTGGACCAGTGTTCATGTTGTATAACTGGACATGATTTGGATGTGTTGGCCAGGTGAAGTGGTTTGAGTTGAGATGACATCTCTTGTTATTTTACGCTATATAAATAAAGCTAAGTTATGATTTTTAATCTAATTATTTGAATTAATTCTCTTCTGTATTAAAATATTCATTATTGTCTTCAAGTTATTCCAGAGGAGGATGCTTTGATTTCATACAGCTGTTTTTGTGTGAACTGAAACAGTTAAAATTTTTAAGTAAATATTACTGTACATTAAATTAGCCATCAAGTAAAGTATTTCCTTTTAGACATTTACATGAAGATGCATCAATCCATCTGGTAATGACGGAGAGAGGCCCACACAGTCCGAATATTTTTCTCTGTACATTAAGTTTATTGAAACTTTTTCAGTTTTTAATCACATCAGCAAATCAGTATTGGCTGGACAGAGATCGAAGCAGGTTCGACTTTTAAAGGGTATTTGTAATAGGCATGATCATTTATCAGCAATTGGCAAACACCTGGTGGAACTGCGCGTCTGCTTATGTTAAAAAACAAAGTATTTCTCAGTCTGACCCTCTTAAGAACAGTTATAAACAGCATAATGGAGAAACATTGTTGTGATGACATGTCAGAAAGAGTCTGAGCTTCTTAAGCAAATCGAGGCCAATTTTAAAACATCAAATTGTGAAATCTAATTTCTTCTAAGTTGTGTTTGATTTATATAGGATATAACAATTGAAGGTAACATAGTTGCTCGATTGTGTTATGCAATGACTCTATGTGCCTGGAAAATGCATAACCTTATTAGCCCTATTAATCCTTTGTATTGCACAATGTTTTAGTAATTAATTTACGACTTTGATGTTTTCTGTCCACAGACGGTTGATACCCTGCTACGTTGTCCAATTTGCTTTGATTTCCTCAACATTACAATGATGACTAAGTGCTCCCACAATTGTAAGTCTTACGCTGAACCTGAAAAATGTGGATACTAGTGCAACTTGAAACATTCTTAATAGCATTTTAATTGGATTTTTGGGCCTTTTTTGGAGCACTGGCATAGAGAAGTACATTGAAAGACTTACTTTGTACAATCAGTTTCACTTTATGACAATAAGTCAAATCAGTCACTTCTGGTTTATCTTTGTTATGTTAGTGTTGTCCACAAAACACTGGCATTCATAGTGAAAATGTTTAAATAGCTCTAATATAAACAATCTTTAAGTTCAATATCATGATTTTGAATATAAAGCAAATAAAACAACCTTTTATTTGACTATATTTGCATAGTGGGGAAAAAGTGACATAAAACATCACCGGTGACACACTTGTCGGCAGTCCTGCTGTACATCTTGCCGTTTGCAGATACATCTGCATTCAATCTTCTGCTATAACTTTGGAGCAAACAAAGAAAGGGCTCATCGACCGTCCCTCTATGCTCCGTCTCCCAGCAGTTCCTGCTCATACTGTTACTCGAATGCTTGTGGGGATGTTTCTGACAGTTCTCACAAATATGTCTACAGCCGGCTGTGTCTGTTGGGTATGAACCAAAAAAGTCTGTGAGTCCTCAAGTTTTCAATGGGAAAACTTGAGGACACAGATTACTTACAAAGTGGTTGCCATAGAGACAGTTTGTCACTGTAATTTGGTTGTTTGCTCACAGTCAGTGTTCAGTCAGAAGACCCATTTATGCTCAAGCTTTAACTTCCTGCCTGATGATGTGAAACTTTGATAGAATATTTACTGTCTTTTCAGAGGATGCCATCTATTTTGTGAAGTGCACCACTTCCTCCTGCCACAAAATACTGTGATAGCATGATGCTATGGAGTACCTGCATGTTATTGTTTATATCTGGACCTTTTGCGCATGTTCACAACTCATTTATTTTTAGACTGTTTACACATTTATACTTGGTACGCTTTAGTGTTTTGAGTACTGAATAACAGTACTCAAATTTAATAACACTTTTTGAAATGCTTAATAAATAGCTTTACATTGAATGAAATTCAATTTAAGAGTCAATGAATCATTTCACTGAGTAAAATTGAGCTTAATTTGCTGTTTGTTTTTGTTTCAAAAGTCAAATATTTTTCTGAAAATACAGGCTTGTTTTGAGCTTATCAGTGTTAAGCTAAGTGTGTCTTCAGAATTCTTTAGGCTCACATCAAATTTAACAAGTGCACAAACCTCCACAGAGGCTGACGGGGGGAGGGGAGACACACTTTTTATCTGAATGACTCGCTGCACTATGATTAGGCTTAAAGCACCAAACGCTGAAGGGAGACACATCACTGTCTGTCACAGAGATGCTCCCATTTTCTAGCATCTTGTCTGACAAAGGAGAGACAAAACCAGAGTTGGAAAAACACAACAGGGCAGGAGGGTTGCTGTCTGGGAAAAACAGACAGGTGACCAGATCTTTATTGTCCAAATCAGAAAGTCCTTTTTGCAACAACTTCACCTTAACTTTCCTCAGCCACTATGCTGAAATGTTTGAGTCTGTGCATTGCTGTGCTACAAAAAAGAAGGAAAAGGAACAAAACTAAAAAAAAAAAACAAGAAATGGGAGGGGAAAAATGTGTTCAAATCAAAATACCTTGAATCTAAATAAATTATTTTAATTATTTAACTGATTGATGGAAAGTCCAAAAAAGTTAGAATTTGATTTTGGTGTACATGGGTATTTTTCTTTTACCCAGATTAGTTGAAACAAAAAGTGGATCTATTGGCTTTCAGAATAAGTACAAGTCTGTTTGTTTTTCATTTTCCAGTTTGCTCTTTGTGCATCAGAAAATTTTTGTCCTACAAGCTGCTTTGTCCAGTTTGCAACTCGGTAAGTATCAACATGAATGCACATTTATGTGCATCACAATAAATAAAAATATATTTGAATACTTCATTTAATTCATTAATTTGATTCAAGAAGTGAAACTCGATAATAACAGATTTATTCGACAGTCATGTCGAATAAATTTCTTTCTCTAAATCTTGTGGGTGATTTCTGGTTTGTTCAATCAACAGTCTTTGAGACCCGTTGAATGAAGGGTAAGCGACAAAACGTGAATGCTAATGAAGTGCACTGTTCACAGTGCTGCATGCAGACATATTAATGGAAAGTTGAACTGAGGGAAAAAGTGGTAGTTAAAAAAGCACAAGCTTGAGGAATAACTGCAGCCTTGAGAAGATTGCGATGCAAAGCTTGTTCAAAAAAAAAAAAAAAATGTGAAGAAGATTCACAACGTGGAGACAGCGCTTCAGGAGCCACTAGATGAAAGTAAATTTCCATTTCATTTGGAATCAAGGTCTCAGAGGTGGAAGGTAGGATGGAGAGACCCTGAATCCTCACTTTTTGAGGTTCTGTGGAATAATGAGCATCAAAATGGTGGAAAAGAAAAAAAGACTTGATGTATATCACTGTGTGTGTAATGAATCTATATAATGAGTTTCACTTTTTTGATTTAAATTAAAGAAATAAATGCAACTTTTAAATTGCTCTAATTATCTATTAATGAAATGTCAGCTGTTTAACTCCAAAAAGTGTTTCTTTGTTTAATGATGTATTTTTCATCTCTCTTTTAGCAAATGACGGAACAGGACTTACAAAACAACCGCCTGTTAGATGACTTGGTCGTTAACTTTCAAGCTGCAAGGTTAGGAACCGCTCGTGTCAAATATGAAGTGAACTGTCACGTCTAGAGAAAAATGAAGCTTTCTTTGCAACAAACACTGCAGGGTTGCACACAGCATCGTCCCAGTAAATTATTCTTTCCTTTTTTTAATGCTTTTTCTCTGACAGAGGCTGCACAGTTAGGGAGCAAGGATCAAAACAATGCATATTGTTTCAGTCAGACACGGCTTAGTTTTTATTTCTGGAGAGATTTATTTTACTTCTTCCTTTGGAGGGGTGGGTAACCGGTGGGTTAGCTCAGCTTAGGGGACACTCTTCCACTGCATGGGAGGAGAAAACAGTGGAGCAAAGCTAAGCTTATTTAACTAGATCTACATTGAGAACATAGGCAGGAGTTTGCAAATATTATATGTGTATATTTTTGCTTTAAAATTCCCCTCTCATCAGTTCTTGTCATTCAAAATGTTTGTGGAGTTGGTGTGTGTCAAAAGTCACTTCTTTAGAGGCAGACTAGCAGAAATTCCAGCAACAGAACAGGAAATCAGGCTGACTTTACTGTGAACATGAATGCATTGCCTCAATATATCTTCTATTTGTTTTTAATGCTTCTAATACCTGGGAGGAAAAATGATTACCATGGTGATTTCATGGAATTACACAGTTATTGATGGGATGTCTCGGTGTATCCCCAAGGTACCAGCACTTTAGGAAATAAAAGCCGTTATTGGTTTCTTGTAATCTTTCTAATTTGTTTGTAAATCCATTGGGAATTTATTCCCCTCAGCTGAGGTCATGTTGTCATGTTCTGTATAATATACCTTTACACACACCTGAGAGTTTTGAAGATTTTTTGACTACATCAGGGCATAAATACTGGTAGCAGTGTCCAAGCTGGGGTTACAGAAAGCTTTGCAGTTCTTTTAAAGTTTAGTTTTTCCCAAGTGACATGTAGACGGTGTAGGGAAAAAAAAATAGCCTGAGACCAGATTGTCTTGTTATAGTTGACACCTGCCTCATGGGTGCAGCTTTCCACCTGCTTTCATTCACTGGCTGTCATGGACAAACTGATAAATGCTGGCCTGCTTACATGCAGTGTGACACTGAACAGAAAAGTAAAGTTATTTACAGTAACATAATAAAAATAGGCTGCTCATTTAGGCCTCAGGCCTGATGTTATTCTTTAGGTTTAAGATGACAAATTATTTTTACTAGAAATAAAACAAATTACTCGTCTTATTTTGACTGAATGAGCTCTTCTCTCTCGGGCGGGAAAATTCTCATACTGATCTTTGAAACTGTCTCTTTAATATTGTCTTCATTGTTTTGGCTGAAAGGCTGACAGAACGCTTGAGTGCTATTATCTGTCAATAAGCTGCAATATTTGTCTCCTCCATCAATCATGTCACACCATCGACACGATGAAGGGTTTCACCGCCAATAGTAGAACCTCTGATCGTCATCGCTGTTATGAATAAGTGGGTTTTGCTGGCGTTCTGTGCTCCAGAGTTTAATTTCCTGTTGTCCGGCTCTGGGCATCTGTGAGGGGAAATTTCTTGTAAGTGGCCCAGTCGTAATAAAGTGCTGTTTTTATGTAGACATAGTTCTAGATTCATATTATAATATGATGTAGTTTCTTTATTTCATTCTCCTAATTCTTATGTTTGAGGAAAAGAGGCAAAAGACAAAACTGAAAATAATGTAACGGCACCAAAATATTCAAAACTTAAAAAAAAAAGGGAAAAATGTTCATCCATCCTTTCTTCCTTCCTGGATTTTGGTGGGGTTTGTGGATACCTGCTGTGGTCATCAGGCAAGAGACTGGCTACACCCTGGACATTATAAAAACAATAAATAAATTAAAAAGAAAACAAATCTCTCCACTGGTACAGCATGATTGATTAAAACAGAGTTATTATGTGTATTATTTTAGTCAAAAGTTTGAATTAAAAAAAAATGTACAGAAAGATCCTGAAAAGTAATAACTCCAAGTGGGACAGTTGGCAGGTTTCTCACCTATTCAGAGCTCAAAATCCACCATGTGAACCTTGCATGTCTTTTGTAAGATGATCTAAGGGATACTGTATACATAGTTGGATTTTAGGCATTCCCAACTGTTCTCTTGAAGTTTCAAATTATTAAAATTTATCATATTAAATAACCACTGCACACACGTCCGATCTCATCTAGCCTCGCAAGCTAAGCAGAGTTTGACTTTTTTTAATGCTTGAACAATAGACCCTGTGGGAATACCAGGTGCTGAAAGCTTACATGGTTTGGGGCCACACTGCCCTTTCTATGGGTTCTAGTTTTTGCCTGCAGTAAAAACGCATCAGTGTAGAACATGTTTTAGGATAATTATTTCGAACACCTGTTTAGTGGAGTTGAATATGTTTAGGGATCGGCCTCTAAGTGTGAAAATACTGCATTAAGTAGTTTTTGAATGATAACCATAATTTACTGCCATTAAAGCAGAAGCCGAACAGCCAGCGGTTACCACAGTGGTTCATTAATATATAGCTATAGCTACCACACATCGTACAGTTTCTCTTCGCATTAGTTTACGTGTAAACTGGCTTTGAACATTGCTGGTTAATGTGTTTAATTTCCACCAAACATATTTTCACTAATTGAGTCACTTTTAAAATGTATTTAAGCGTACTGTCTACACACTTACCAACGTGTAGACAGTTTAAGTTGAGTTTAAGTTTTATTGATTTATTTTTTTACATCTATTTTTGCATCCGTATAGAGATTCTTAATAGAAATACAAGGACTAGAACAGGCAGTCTGCCAAATTGCTCAGAAGCTGCTGTTTTTTATCACAATTGTGCAAGTTTCTGTTCACTAAGAGATGAAGTTTTCTCAAATGCAATTTATAAATTATATTTTTCTGAAATGTTCATGATGCACTTGTAATTCACGGCAATTATTCCGCACTGCACTCTCAGTAGAATCAGTTTGGGTGTGAGTGAAAAACTTAAATGTTCAGACGTTGCTTCACGTCTGACAATTTCACTTTTTTTCTTTCTTTTTTTACTTTTGATTTCTGCCTCTATTAGGACAGTTGCATAATTTAACAGCAGGTTATAGACACTGCAGATACTTCTCATCTTCATATCAGAAACATTGAGTGCTCTCCTTTCTGCTGCTCACTAATGAATTATGGATGTAGTCATATTTTATCAGGAAAGAAATGAGTCGAGGCTGATCTAAACATAGATTACATTTTTAATAAGTTCACATCATATTTAAGATCATTTTTTAAACAAACATGGATTACCTGGTCTCTACCACAGTCATATTAATAAATGAAAAAAAAAAACACACTACCTTGTTAAAAATTCCAAAAAGTTGTCAAACGTATTAATTTGTCTTCACAGTAGCAAAATAATGTAGTTGAAATTGTGTTTATTAAAAAAATAATTTGATTACCTTTTTGTTGTAGTTTGAAATCCAATTTAGAGGAAAAGATTCAGTAAATAAACTTTAGTGAAGATTTGATACCTCTGACAGGTTTTGATTTAAAATGATTTTTATTCCAATAGGAATTTTTACTGGTAGGAGATGAGATGCTCATCTCTGAAAATATAAAGCTAAAAGCGGTGTCAATTTTGAAGACAGTAAATTCTTTGTTTTTCTTTTTACATTTTTAAAAATGGATTGTAGTTGTTTATGCCTTTCCTCTATAATAATGTCACTCTATAATAATGTCACATCAGCAATAACATTGTTATTGGCCTTTAAGTGTCATTGAGACCGTGGTTTAACAAGCTGATGTTTTCTGACACTACGAAGGAACGGCCTTTGGTGTTTGAGCACTAAGAACCATTAAGACTCCTGAAGTACAGAGAACCTGAGTAAATACAATGCTGCATTGCTTTTAAGTGATTTATATGTTCTGCGGTTAAAAACACAATTGATAACAGTGAATTCATCATTAGATGTACTGCAGGAAGGTATGATAGGAATTTATAAGATTAACAACTCATCACTCATTTTGATTTTGGTTTCTTTTGTGACTGTGTTGTAGACTCTACCTGTCTGAGTGTATGAAGTGTTAAGGATGAATGCTACCAGGAAAAGTGTCATGGGAGGAGCCTGTTCCCCCCATCACAATGGTCGTGTGTGTGTGTATCTCTGGTAACACACATGCATGAGCATGAACCTGCTCTAATGGAAACAGTAAGCACCAAGGAGTTTTAGATATGGAAAGCAGAACATCACACACCTCATTGAGTTCGTTTTATTGCCAAGCGATGGCCCCGCTGCAGTTTGTTTGCTTTCCACTTTTCCGAGACGGTGGCCAAAGTGTCTCCTTTTTTAGCTCTGCAGACGAGCCATAGAATAACTGAGCTCCAGCAGATTTACTTAGTGCTCTCTCAAATGTCATAAGCAGGCACTGGTGGATACAGGTTCTTTTAGATGTGCTCAATATGCTTAATGGGGATTCTCAGTTTGTTTCCCTGCATGAACTACACATATGTATATATATTTTTTTGTTTAATATTTAATTTTTCATTTGCTTTGCTTTTGTTAATTTTTTTCCAGGGAGAAGTTGTTAAAAGCTAACTTTGAATCTCCTCCAATATCGCCAAAGACCCCAGCTTCCGCTATCAAGTGCAAAACTCCCAGGGAAAACGGACAGAAATCCGGCAGTTCCATTTTAAGTCACTTTTTCCAAAAGAAGGCCAGAACACCTCCCGGTAAAGAAACTCATCAGGATGTTCATCGGGGAGAAATGCAGAGAACACCAAGCTGTGGAGCAAAGGGCTCTGACCTACATTCTGGAAAAGCTCAAATGTCAGCAGTTGTGAAGGAAGAACCTGTGGATGTGGAAGAACCATCTATCAAGGTCCTGATGTCCCTGAAACAGCAGGTCACGCCTTGTCAGACTCCTGGGTTTGAGATGGCACATTCCTCATCGCCATCAAAAGATGTAAAGCCTGTAATCAAAGGTGCAGCCATTTTAGCTTTGTGCTACTAGGAGCACGTTGCCCATTTTAGCAGCTTTTTTGCTCCCTTTTATATCATTTTCTGCCTCTCTAGCCATTGCATGAAATGAGGAAAAAATGAGGAATGGAAAGGCACATTTAGAGCTGCAAAACTGCAACACATAATGATCCCATGCATAGACCTGAGTACGAGAGAGGGGCTACAGATCTGTAAACTTCTAGGAAATAAGACAATTACACTTTATTCATATATTTTTTTAAAAGATGTACTGATCAGGCTTTTTCTGGTCAATACCAGTTTTCTGCTGATTGTATTTTCTCTTTTGTTTCTAAACATAAGGCATACAAAAGAAAATGTGCAGCAGCCTTTTTAATATAGAACATGGTTTTAAATATAATAGAACATTTGAGTTTTAAGATTATTTGCATTTATGCATCAAAGCAAAATTAAAAACAGTGCATCAAGGTATACAGTGTGTAGATGTTTTTTTTTCTTTTCTTTTTTTTTTTTTACTAAAAATGCAGCAAGCTCTCAGTCTTATTTTGTTTGATGCAGAGGGACAGATTTGACCCAGTGTGACCCGTCCATCATTAATCAGTCAATCAGGGGGAGACAAGATTATCCAATCCTGATCTTTGACTGATTTGATGATTTCTTTTAAACAATCTTTCAGGTTCGAACAGTTCTACTTCAGGTGATTTTATCAACATATCTAAACTGGTTTTCTTGATCTGACGTCAGCTTTGCTGTCTGGGCTTTGCAGTGATGAGTCAAATTTTACATGATCATAAATATTCCTGCACAGTTTTACAAAAGCAGGCATGGCATGAAAAGATAAAGACCATTCAAAAGGTACCAATATAATAAATAGTTTGAATTCACGGCCCAAGACATAGAAACTTAACAAATATTGCATTCATTTCATTTGCATGAGTGCAATTCAGTGTGTGTTGTGCAGCTCTAAATGCAAATTCTTATTTCTGCTACATTTCAGAAATTTCAGTTAAGCTAATTGTAGTTTTATTCTTTTAACTTTAGATGTGATGTATGAATTTTCATGAGTTAGGAATTTTTAAGTGGTTGTATGCTTTTGCTAAATGATAAATATAATGCCTTGTAATTAAGGGGACATCTTATTATTTACTGTTCCTCTGTAAGTATTGCTGTTTTTATGACTTGTAGTTAATGATTAGAATAATTAATCATGGTTCTCTGGTGGTTATGATAAGTAATTTCACATATTAACCCTTTTGAATGAGTATGGTCAGCAGTGCAGTTATAATAGGCTGGCACCGAGTTAAGATTCATTATGTATGCTCTGCAGCCAAATTAAGCTTGGCAGTAAGGAATCTAAAATGATTAATTAGTGTTGAGTGTCGATTAAGATGCTAACAAAGCCTTCATCCTAACCTCTTTTTAAAATTTTGTTTTCCAGTTGAGTGTCCTGTGTGCTCTGTAAGTGTGGCACAGCACTTTATCAACAAACATCTGGACACGTGTCTTTCCAGCGGGGAAAAGAAGGAAAGCCTAAGGAGGTAAAGGAATCAAGTTATTATACTTTAATAATTTCATAAACTTACTGGAAGCAAAATGGATGCCAACTCCTTTTTGACTGGTGATGTCCTCTACTGTTCTCACCACACTGTTGTGCTTTCCGGCTCTGACTGGTGCAGTTCCAATACCCCACTGTGATGCAGCCTGTCAACAGGCTGCATCTGTAGAAGTTTGTCAATTCCTCATGTTGCTGAAATAATTATTGATAATTATAAGAAAGTTAACTTAAACATTTGTTTACCTTTATTTTGAATTTGATGCAAATTCCTTAGCAAAAATATAGATGAAACTGCAGAATTTTTTGTTTAACATTAACAAAATATGACAAACCAAATTCTGTAGAGACATACTTTTTAATAAAAATAAGTCTAAGATTCATTGATTTTAAAAGACTTATTTTTGAACAACACTGCTTTATTTCCGTATTCCCTTGAACTTGATATAAGTTGGATAACAAAACGACATTTATAACTACCTGATAAAAATCTGCTGTGCTTTAATGTGCTGAATCATGTTGTGTTTTCTGCCTTATTAGTGACATTAAAGGTTGAAACTATGATCAATATGGAATAAAATAACATTTTTCCCCCAGCTGCATTGGCCTCAATTGTAACGCACTCTTAGTGATTTTAAACCAGTGGTTACTAATGTCACCTGTCTGACTTTGGCAACAATTGAGTCAAAACTTCTGGGCTCTCATTTTCATTCTTGCTGGAGTTCTGCTTTAAATCTCTTCTGTCCCTTTCGTGTCTGTCTTTGTTCTGGGATTATGTTAGGGTAAATGATTATCTTATATTTGCAAACCGTCTGTGCCTGTAAAAAGCATTTAATGTCACAGACCTCATCTTGGCTGCAGGGTGCATCAATATGCAGTGTGTGACTTTATTAAAGTGATTGATCTTTTATAAAGCTGCCCTTGAAACCATTTTGATTGTTGATTTGTAAGCATCAATGTGCTTCGGTTAGTGCAGCAGTGTAGCCTTCTTTATCATAATTAACGGCAGGTGTCTTATTTATCTATATTTATTCGACAATATAATTTTAATATATGTGGTATATTTGGTTAACCTTGCATTGTCATTGTTATGATAATATCAGTAATTAACTTGACCATCCTAGGAAGAACTGCATAATAACTTTTTATTCTTGTGCATAAACTGTTCATTTGTCTCCTTCAGCTCTCAAGGCACAACAGTGCGTCCGATGGCAAAGATAGTGTACAATCTCCTTACAGTGCAGGAGCTGAAGAGGAGGTTGAAGGACTGCCATCTGTCAATGCAGGGTTCTCGGGACCAGCTGATCAAAAGACACAAAGATTTTGTCCACTTGTACAACTCGCAGTGCGACTCCCTGAAGCCTAAATCAGGTGAGACAGTCTTGTCTTTGTAAATACATCTGAAACCAGATAATTACAAGTACTGTGTGTATGAAAAGACACGTTGACATTTTTTTTTCTTATTTTTTGACATCAAATAATAAGATTTTTCACATTTTAGGTCAGTGAGGATTATAAAAAGTATTTCTATTTGCAAAATGGCAGAATGCTGAGCAAGATCTTTTTTTTTTTTTTAAATATCCTTTATTGTCCCTCAGTGGGGAAATGCAGGTGTGCCAACAGCAAATGCCAGACAAGTTCGAAGCCTACAGATTCACAAAATCTAAAATATAATAACAAAAATGAGAAATAAACTTGCTTGTACTTCATTTACACTTTGTTGTGTCCGGTCGGTAGGCAGCCCTGTACTTCTGTACTTCACAGTTGGGAAGATGTACTCCTGCTGGCAACTTTCCCCCTTTGTTCTCCAAATATTCAATGGTCATTATGGCCAAACACTGCAGTGTTGGTTTCATTAAACCACAGGAAATGCCTCCAAATAATAAGATCTTTGTCCTTAACTACCAACTGTATTTTGGCCTTTTTATCTGCTGCTGTTGTGCTTTTGGAGTAATAACTTCTCCCTCACTGAGTTCCCTTTCAGCCCCTGTCAGTACAGGTCTTATTTCACTGTGGATAATTACACTCCAGGCTCAGCCTGCATCTTCCCGGGGTCTTTTGCTTTTATCTCTCTATCCCCTAATGAACAGTTTGATGACTCCACTTTCATATTTTGTCTATATTTGTATGTAATTGTTTGAACAGATCAACCTGGCACTACCAGGAATTTCTGGAATACTTGTTTAAAGGGCGCTACTTCCAAAGACATGGGAATGCACTTGAAGAATATTGTTTAAAAACAATGAGAACACTTTCTCCAGGGAGTCATTAGTTGTTGAATTGATTGTTTTACTTTTGTGTATGTCTTATGTTTCAGTCATGAGCACCAAATTGATTTTGTTTCTCTCCAATAAGCACTGAATAAAAATGAACTAAAACACACAAATTTGATGTTTCAAGCATTTCCTTGAGAGCTATGGCTGTGATGTGGAGGAAGAAGCTTAATTCATTCTGACCACCTTCAGGTGGTCAACCTGAAGTCACTTTGTATATGTGATTTTTTTTTTTTCCTCGCAAAAAAGGTGCAAATAGAATCAGAGGACTAGGCACAGTAAGGCAGAAACAAAGGATGGCTGTAATAAAAAAAAACGAGAAATGGTGATTAAATATATTAAAGTGGTTATGAATATCAATTAAATTATTAGACCATAAAAGCACCTACCATTTACAAGAATTCCAGCTGTTATGAATTCTTTTTGCATTAATTAACCTACAAAGATAAAAAGGATTCACTTCAGTAGGTTGATATTGTAAATGTCATTTTCCGCTGTCCAGACTCGGTGTGTAGCAGTCTGGGGGTACTCTGGTATGCATTGTGATCAGACATTCTTCTCAGAGGATGAGATCATTTCAGAGGTAGTAATTTTTAATTCAGAGACGCAGTTGACATGAATTTATAGCCTTCTTCTAACAGCAGCATCCCAGAGTAATTTGTCTCTAAGCTCAGTATCAATTCTTCTGCGATTTCTCTAAAACATTTTCTGCTCACAGTTGGACATAAGGATGTTGCCTGTTGAGGAGGAGAAAAAGAGGAGACGCCTGTCATGGCCCCGCCTTCTTTTGCATTTTTATTTTCTCAGAGCATTGATTGGTTGAGAGACAGTGCATTCTTGGTTTTGAACTCTAATCTAGAAACTCAACCTTCTCCAGTGGATAGGTTTAAAAGTGGTATGCATGCCACACCTTTCAGATGCTTAATAACAGAAAAACCTTCGGTTGCCACTTCAATTTTTTTTTTTTTTTTATCTCTTTGAGTTTATTTCATAAAATTCCTTTAAAAAAATATGTTTAAAAGTTTGTTGTTGTACCAAATGGAATATGAATTATTTTGCAAGGCACTGCTCCCACTGCTTGTTTCTTTTGTTTGCATTGTAACATCATTGATCACCCTTGCATTTTATAATACTGGTGATTCAAAGATTTCTTTCTATGCTCTCAACAGTTGAAGAGATTGCTAGAGAGGTGGAGGCCAATGAGAAGATGAGAAGTCAGATGCAGGAGAAGACGAAACCTGTAAGTATTTATTGATCAAAGAGAGCTGAAGATCTTTTATCCATTTTGTGGGTTTTTGTACTTTTTTCATAAGTGTTGGTAATCCTACCTGTAAAGGTAATTGAGTTTTTTATGACTGAAGAAAAACATGGCATTTTAGTTGCAAATTCCAAATTTGTGAAACATTTATTTGTCCCAATTTCAGAAAAAAAGCTTTTTATACCTTAAAAGTTATAATTAAAAGTTTACTGTTACTGACAGTTTGACATTTTACAAAGACTTTGCCTGCCACTTCGTTTTCATAAACGTTCCTTTCACCTTATTGATTTGCAGGTCATGGTTTTCACAAAGAATCAGTCTGAGGAAGAGATTGAGGAGATGCATTCAAATTATAGTAAGTGCTGTTTTTTTCTTTCTGTTGTGATATCTTTTTCTAGTTTTATACCCAAGTAGTTTCTTTTAAACTGAAGATTTTAAATACTGCAAGACCTACTTATATAAGCCTATTGTGTCCTTCCCTATTACCAGCTGTGGAGTTTACCCTCTATTTCTATCTCACAGGAGGCTGTGAGCTATGGATGTGGATGGTATAATAGTAACCTGCAGGCTTCATGTGCCACAATTCCTGATAAGCATGTCTTTTTGAGACATTAAGTGTTTATTAATTTTGGTTCCCTAAAGCCCATCTGTGAGAGTGAGCTGCCAGCAGCGACATAAATCAACCAGTTTTGTCTTTTTGTTTTCAGTTTGTTGTCTTCAAACACTGTGAGAAATGCTGCAGCCTTTAGGTGATTCTATAAAGACAAAGTGACTCAAGAAATGGTGGAGAATACACAGATGGCTGTGCTAACATCTTGAGGGATGTGGAGCTGCTGTTTTCTTTATTATGATATCAGTGCAGGTTTTACATTCTCAGTCAGTCTCATTCAAAAAGTGTGGAGACAGTGTGAACCAGACTTTCATCAATCAGTGGTTTTGTGGCAAATTTTCAGTCTTAAAATTTGTTGAAAGATTTGACCTGTCATTACAGATTTAAGTGGATTCTGGTTTTCTTTTAA
This sequence comes from Girardinus metallicus, assembly GCA_903067095.1. NCBI lineage: Eukaryota > Metazoa > Chordata > Actinopteri > Cyprinodontiformes > Poeciliidae > Girardinus > Girardinus metallicus. The sequence continues at coordinate 119 of CAEGAE010064915.1, read as the reverse complement.
CAAAGTTTGTAATCAGTAACATTAAGAAAAGTACAGGGGTACCTATGCTGTCCTCGCCCTGAGTTTTCGATTTCTTCAGCAGCTAGACAGCCAGACAACGACGCTCCAATAAACAAACT